>VXAB01002895.1:615598-700598 GCA_013399175.1 Odontophorus gujanensis
AAAAAGAAAGAAAGAGAGAGACACAGAGTTCCTTAAATATTTTTTCAAATTAGTAGGTGCTTTTTCGCTAATTTACCTGAACCTTCCTCTGACCGGGTCAGGACGCTGCTTAAGATTCAAAGGGAAAAACCATCGGCTCAGTATCTGCTTCATAAAGATGGCATGCAGGTGGATGAGCTCACAGTGTGCAGTGCTGGGTGTCTGTGTGTGCCCAGCACTGTGTGCAGGGCGTGGGGTTCGCCTTTATTTGCCATGGGAAAGAAGGGTGTTTATTTATATATTTATCTATTCCACCCCTACGTGTATCTAGCATTTAAAAAGATGAAAGTCTATTGGGGAAGACATAAACATGAAAATTTCTAATGGGAACAAGCTGCAAACAGAAGAAATAAAATCTGCTTGCCGCTATTTATTGTGTTCCTTGCTGTGAAAATAGTAGCCAGGACGAAATGGCTGGAGGCAAAGGCTGCCATGGGCAGGGGGCATGGGAGGGCAGCTCTCATTTTTCTCCCCATGTTCAAAGCTGCCAGCAATGCTAATGCAGGTGTCGCAAGCACATGGAGGGGGAAGGAAGAAGCTGCTTCTAGGGCCTAATCCTGCACTTGCTAGAACCAGCTTTTTTATAGGGAGTTTTACAGTGGTGTGATTTGATCCTCTGATTTTGTTTTTTTTTTTCCTTTTTTTTCCCAAGGTCTCAGCCTCTAAATCCGTGTGGCTAGAGTTATGTCCAGGATTATTGGGTGTGTGTGCAGGAGGAAAGGGATAAGGAAATTGTCTGCTGAGACATGCTGCTTCTCAGAACAGATTCTCAGCTTTTGCCATCATTTTCGGTAGTTAAGTGACACTGTGGTGTGATGGTTAAATCTGAAAAAGGACCTTTGGGAATCTGTTTATGGCTGCATGTGCCTTTGATCACAGAGCTAGGGAGCAGGTTGCTAAGTCTGGACGCTGATTTTTGAAAGAGTGGATGAAGAAGACTGAAAAGAGCTGAGGCTGTGCAGCAAAAGAAGCAAGAAGGAGGCTTTGTGTTTCCAGGAGCAGACTGTGTGCTGAAACTGCATTAAAAGGCTGTGAGCCAAGCTGGGTCATATTGTAGTAAACACATCAGGAGATGCTGTGGCAGGGACCTGGGGCTCTGCTCTCCACGCCTGGTGCTGTGGGAGGAGCTGGTGGTTAAAATGTGGCCTGAGGAACCTCTCTAGCAGCTGCACTTGGGAGCTGCTGTGGTACCCACCTTACCATGGTGCCTCAGGACATAGATATCATCAGGAGAGTGGGCTCTGGTGTGTCCCATCGTACATGGCTGGCCATGGAGGCTGAGCTATGGGATGCAGAACAGGCAGCCATGAATTGCTCCAGCGTAGCTGGCTAGAGATTGTCTGCCTCCAGGGTGAAAGATGGAGGGGAGGATGGTGATGCTAAAAGCTCTAGAATGGGAAGAAGGTCCTTCTCAGCCCCTGCCCACGCAAGATCTGTGGTTATCTGAATGCAAAATGCATTTCTCTTCCATTTGTGGTTGAGGGGGTCTGTGTACTTGGGACTGAAACCAGCATCCACACGGAAGGAGGACATACTGAGTGTTGGCCAAGCTAAGCATCGCTTATTGGGCTCCCCCTTGGTTCCTCCTACCCCTCTTCATCCTCTTCCCATTGTTATTTTTTCCCCTCCAAGAAGCTTTATTCATTTCTGAAGCGTGCATTAATATCGGCAGCATTAGGCAGCCCCAGTATGTCTCGTTGCTGTGTGCCTCACTAATTCTCACTATTAGGCCACCTGCTGACAACTCCCGAATGGAGCCGTATCCCTCTGTCATAGTTCGCCATGAATAAACATGAAAGAGACAAATGAGGCAGCGCTGGCGGTTGCTCCGCAGCCAGCCGTGCGTTATTGCGAGCCCAGCACCGGCACGCACATGGTTGGGCTGTGGTTGTAGGTGCACACACCTCTTGTGCCCTTCGTCCCCCCCCCACTGGCGGCTGCTCCTCAGCAGTGGGCTGAGAGCTGGGGCTCCTCTTTGCAGCGCTTGGAGCCCCAGCTGTAAGAGATGTGGCATGGCCGTGCTCGGGTTAGCAAGCCGACTGCCTTCCCTGCAGCAGGAAGGCCCGCGAGGATGGGTGCTGCTGGATTGCTTTCTGGGGATGGTTAGCTAGGCTCTCCCAGAATGAAACCTGTGTGAATTTTAAGCAGTTTTACAAACATCGCTGAGGTTGCTCTGGATTCGAATTCATTTTAATTCCCAAGTTAGTAGAGATGGGTTGTTGACAAACACACGCTTCAGAGGAAGTTTGCCACTGGCAAATGGTGCTGGTCAGGAGTTAATGTGCCCCACAGACCTCCCCTCCTGGGAGATGCTTTCGTGGTTGAGGCAGGAGATTTCGAGGCAGTGAAAGAAGCAACAGGTTTTCCTGCAGAGACCTGCCAACACGAGGCTGGCGGTGCCCTGCTGGCACCTGGGCTGTGGTGTTAAGCTTGGCTGAAGAAAGGCACCAAAGCACTGAACAGTTTTTCCTTTCCCATTCTTTCAGTTCTCTTAATCCTCCTTACATCACAAAACTTATGGGAACATATACCAAGGGTTTTTAATGTATTTGTTTATTTTGCGGAAGAATATTTATTTTTAAATAAAACACAAAATCTCGCCCTCTTGGTGAAAATGAATTCCTGTTTGAGATTTTCCTGTGGTGGGAAGGCAATACACAGCTCTTGGACCGTGTCAGCAGAGGGGGAGAGAGCTGTCTCTGACTGCCTCTGATAGTGCAGAGAATGGCTTCGCCAGGGCTTTTCTAAAACCTGCATGTTCTGCTTTAACAGACGTGACAGCTGATTTCTGTAATGGTTTCCCTCTTGGCTGTAGGACATTGGGTAGGTAACGAGGCTAGTGTGTGAACTTTTAAGGGATGTTCCTTCTGTGGTATGCATCAGAGTTTTAAAGACGTGCACACGCGTGTGTCATGGAGGCACAGCTTGCACTCCTGGATGTGGCTGCAGCAGCTGCGTGTAGGTGAGTGCTCTAAATCCCCGGATCACAAAAGCTCAGGGGCCATATCCACAAACCAACACAGCTTCCTTCCCTTCGACCCCCATCTTCTCCTGCCACTCTTTGATTTCTCCTCTTGCCTCAGATTTACAGCTACCTTGTCCAAATATATTACAGGAAATAAAGGATAAAATGCTTTAAAAACCTACCTTCCCAAGCAGGAGAACAGGCTTTGGTGAAAATAAATGAGCTGGTTTGTTATATTGCTCAGCCTCTGTCACATGAAGGTGAGGCCTCCTTTTTTATTATTATTATTTTTTATTGCCACCCATTTGCCTTCATTATAATTTATTTGTTAATCCGTGCTCCAGCTCATGAATTTTGCATTTGGGGAGGTGGAGAAAACGGGGAGGGGGATTCAAAGCACCAAAAAAGATGCTGGCCCACGTAAAGGTGAAGGACACAGTTGGAGGGCAGGGCTGCCTTCCTGGCCTTCCATCATCCTGTTAAAAGGCAAATATGCAGTCAGCAGAAAAAAAAAAAAAAAANAAAAAAAAAAAAAGGGATAAGGATGTCCCAATTAATAATTATTCGGATGGCCTCATTGGGTTTCAGAACCTCACAGGTCGGAGAGGACAAATCCAACCCCCCTTCTCCCAAGCTTTTGTCCTCAGGTGTGCCCATGGCTTCTGAGCTGTGCTTCCATGTCTCCTGTGCCAACTTTCCTTCCTTCCTCCCTTTTTTTTTTTTTTATGAGGCATCCTGAGTGTAAAAAATATGGCCTGCCTTTATGGTGCTCCAGCACGAATGAAGCTATAAAATTATGAACAGTTTTTATGATGGCTATTCAGGGGATGCTTTTATATTGATGGTGCACATGCTGTATCTATCTTTTTTCCTTTCTTTTTTGCATCCCTTCTTTCCCTGAAGAAGATGGCAGTACCTACACGCGTAGGGGGGAGGATCTGTAAGGGAGGGGGGGGCTGTGTAACTATTTTTCATGCATTTAATATATTAATTATCTGGTAAATGCTCCCTAGGCTGTACTTGGGATGCCGAAGAATGACAGCTTTTCAACGAAGCTCCAAAGGCAGCCCATCAGCCCACAGTGTATTATGTCGGAGAGGTCAGGGTGGGGTTAATGTAACTTTTTATTTGCTGATTTTTCATAGATGGGAGCAAAGCTGGTAAGGGGAAAAAGAGAGAGAGAGAGACTGAAAAGAAGGTGCAAAAAGAGCAGAGATAATGGCAAGTCTGTTATGTGCCCCTCCTGCCTCCCAGCCCGCTCCACGGCAGATAGGTTGATTATGCAAATGAGAGATGCTCGCAGCCTTCTCGGGATGCTCCTTCTCCAGGGGCTTCTGCAGTAACGGGGACAGAAGTCTGCGAGGGGACAGTCTGTGCAAGAGGCAAGGAGAAGGAGAAATCCCACATGCAATAACTAAACCGAAAATAGATCAACCATCCTTTCTGAAAATAGAAATACCTTGGCAAACCACGCAGCGGGGAAGCTTGTATGCTCGGCCTGCTTTGCAAAGGGCCCACGTGAAATCTGGGCTGGCTGTGCAGGGCTGAGCTGCCGGGGCTGGGGGGGATCCTGATTCCTGCTCGTGCTAAGAGGTTGGTGCTGGGCTCCAGCTGTACAGCTGCCCAGACTGGGTTTGGTGTATGCAGTAAGGACAAGGGTTTCTTCCCACCTCCCTGAATGCAGGACAAAACTTCCAGCAGGTGTGAGAAGCTGTTTCAGCAGATCATTTTTTGTTTTAAAACTGTATATCGGAGCTGGACTGGGGCCTTCCTGGCCTGCTCTGGGCTGCACTTGCTCCTCTGGCAGGTGAAAGCCCGCTGCGTGCTGCTCTGCCTGTTTGTTCATGAGAAATCACATCTGCATTACCCACTTTTTAGAAATGTCGCTACTTTATATTCGAGAAATGTAAAATAAACTGAACAATAGCTGGTAGGTAATACGAGGTGCACAAACTTCAACAGAAGTGTATTAAAAAAAACAACAACAAAAAAAGCAGAGTAGCCAGCTTCAGCCCCTCTTCTTCAACCCCAGAAATTATTTCTGTCAGTATTTTTAATTTCAGCTTGTGGAAGTGGAGGCTGAACGTGATGGAGAGCTGAGGTCTGAGCAGATGGTTATGAGCTGGCTGATAAGCTGCCTCTGTGGCCAGATAACAGCACGGCAGCCTGGAGGCCCAGCACCTCCAGCTTGCTCTGCTCTGGAGGAATTTTTGGGCATCTTTTGTTGTCTTTGGTTAATTTTGCAACAAAGAAATGTGTTTGCTGCTGCAAAATAACGACACCTGGGAAACAACCACTGAAGGGAGCCCCACACGAAATGCCACGGCTCTGATTTCCTTAAGGAGACTGTCGGTTCTGGTAGCCCTCCAAAAGCTCTGGGAAGGCCTTACACATTTTACAAAGAGCACAATTTTAAAATTAATTTCACCCAATAATACCTTCACAGTTAATGGGTTAATGTCAGTGCTAAAAGCCTGGAATGGACTGGAAGCAGAACCGTCGCCGGGCGACCTTTCCTAATTCTACTTCAGTAACTGCGTCTGCAGGGAAAAGCGACAGAAACATCAAAGCTCGGTTTTGTTCCCCACATCTTTGGAAATTTCATGCCGGCGCAGGAGGGGGAAGCGACGATGTACCATTGTGATTTCTGTCGTTTGCTTTGCCTGCAGCCATTGTTCCCTCGCAGCGATTCCGTGTGGCATGAAATCTGTTTGTTCTCTGTCTGTCTGCGCCGAAACCACCCTGAGCCGGGATTGAAAGGTTTTGGTTCTTCAGACAGATCTGTGCCATCGCCCCAGGCCTCAGCGAGCCCTGCGGTGCAGCAGCGCTAGGATCTGAGCAGGCATTTGTATTCCCAGTGCAGAGAGAGAAACTGAGGCCGGCTGGAGGTGCCTGGGTCTGTCCTGCCAGGGTTGTGGTGTCTTGCAGGAACGGAGGGCTTTATGTTCTCCAGCTCTAACAGCAGGTCTGGGTGCTGAGTATCTGTTAGTAAAACTCTCAGCAAAATGCTGGAGAAGTTCCTAAAGGGGTCTGGATTTAAAGTGCTTTTCCTTGGAGGAGTAATGGGATGTGCTGCTCTGTGTGCTGGCACCCAGGCGGCTCCTGTCAGTCGTGCATGCTGCCTTTCCCTTCTCTGCTAATGCTTAAGCCAGGTAGAGAGCACGCTCGATGGTTAGAAACTTCAGATGAAGGTGCTGAGGGTGAGAACAAAACCGGGTTATTCCGACAGCCTGTAAGGATTCACAGTGCTGTGGCTTTCTGCCCATCACACAAAGGCACCGGTATGAAATGAAATAAAAATCAGCTGAAATAGCAGGTGTCTGCAGAGCGCAGATCCCTTCCAGCTTCTGTTGGTGTCTGTTGTGCTGTGAGTCCAGGGCAGTCCTGGCAGGGCCCTGGGGACCGGGCACTGCTCTGCTATGGGAAGAGTCCTGGGCTGGTGGTTCTGACCTCATAAAACTGGGTTGGAAATGCAGTGTGATTAGCTTAATTCCACATAGATCTACGTGTGTTTTAACAGCGGTGTAATAAATGCAAGTGACCTGCATCTGGCCAGCAGAGCTTTCCATGATTTCAGGAGGGCCCTCATGGTGGCAGCTTTAAAATGACAAAGCAGGGGAAAAAAAAAACAACAGAGTGTGGTCAGTGCTGTATGAACTGCACCCCGAGAGCTGCAGAGCATCGTGCTGAGGGGACCCTGTGTCCACATGTCATACACAAGCATGTTCTTCCTTTCAAACTGCATTTCTGTGGCATGCTGCCTTGCAGTCTTAACTTGAAGTTCACCCAGAAGTTCCTTCCTCAACATTTCTTTTTTTTTCCTTTTAGTACCTTTATACTGCACGTTGCTCAAACGGCACAACCAGCCAGCAGTGTCAGTGCCCAGGCTCTGGGGAGGCAGGGCAGGTGTCCACAGGAGCCGGGCTCATGCAAGGAGGATGAAGGCTCAGTCCCAGGGTCCACGTGAGTCCCCTTATGTTCAGTGCACGTGTAACTGGGAGCTCTTTGGGCTCTGAGCGTGCTATAGAAAGGAGGCTCCGATATCCTCGCATCCTGGCTCACATGTGAGTGCTGCTTTCCTAATCCCCAGTGTTAGAAGAAAAACCTCTCTTTGGCATGGCCACACGACAGGTTGCCTCTCTGCAGAAGCATGGCATTGTGGTACGCTCAGGTGGTGCTCCAAAAGCTGCCTTAGCTCTGCCTTGTGCTCCTTGTGTCACACTACGTGGGAGAAGGTCTGCTGCTCCCAGAGGAGAGGGGGATGCAGGAGGGAGATGCTGTGGTGATCATATGGGTGTCTCAGTTCTGGTGTTTTTCCTTTGAACGCTGAATTTTAGAGCTTCTGATTCTCCCAGGAACTCATATTTTAGGGTCAGTGCCAACCAACCAGATGAGCTGCGGATGAAGGATCTATTTTTGCTTTAGCATATTTTTAACCTCTTTTTTTGTTGTTCCAAATGTATTCATGCCAGATTTAAGAACAAACAAAACCCGCAAGGAGCCCAGTGAGACTTCTTCTCTTGTTAATACCTGAACGAAGCCTGCTGTGATACAGGGGCCCTCTTGTTCTCCCAGAATACGTTACATGGGGAGTTATTTGGGGGCAAGCTGTGCTTTTCAGCTGGGCAGGGACACGGGGTGACCTGCCCTGCCGGGCTGAAGAGCTGTGGTGTCCCCTGGGGACACGTGGCTCTGGCCCCTCTGGGAGATGTGTGCCCTGAGCTAAAGGTATCCGTATGTAAACCCAGAAGAGCATCATTGAAATTCTAACTGACGCAGTTAGAGCTCTTCAAACTGCTGAGAATTTGCATTCTGTTGCAGGGCAGACTCGGCTGCATTCTGCTCCTTCACAGCACCCTAAGGTGCTTGATACCTCAATGTTAGCGTGTGGGTGTTTTGCTCAAGAAAAGTATTTTTCTGGCATAAGGTTTGCTTGCTTATCTTACAGTATGTATGTACTCTCCTTCCTTCCTTTAACACAGCCCTGTGTCTGTACGTAAGCATCTGAAAGCTGTGTGATTCTACACCAGCAATATATTTGGCCTGGATTATTTCAAGTATTCCATTCCCACCGTGCCAGCAGATCTGACTCTAAGGATATTTGTTAGTAAAATGAAGGTGTTAGATGGAGGCTGAGTGCGTGCTGGATTTTTTTTTTTTCCCCTCTATTAGTATTCTCTGTCTTATTGCTCAGTTATGTAATCACAGATGTCGCTGTGATTTGCGCATATGTTTCCAGTTAAAATACAAGCAAACAGCCACACTGCCTCCGCCAGAAAGCTGCGAGTTCAGATGGATGCCGGGGGCAGGCAGGTGAGGGGAGGGAAGGAGTGGTCAGTCAAATCCACACTATTACTGAAAATAATCAGGAGCGGTTGGCAACCCTGCTCCTGCATATTCGCCAAGTGCTTGGTGATTCAGCCCTTCTCCATTTTCAGGCCAATGTGGCCGTCACTCTGAATTATTTTCAGTGAGCACTTCTATATCTCATGTCAGTTCCCAGTTCGAACCCATCACCGAGTGTCGAGGCTGCGACGTGCCGTACATGTCGATGAGCGTCCCCCCCTCCCCTGCTTTGCTATTAACCTTTCCTTTTACCAGAGTTCCCCCTTTGTCCTGCTGCAGTTTGCAGTGGCTGATAGAAGCAGCTGCCTGTGGCCAAACGAGCATCACATTTACATTTTCTTTCTTGAACCAAAGAGTGAGACACAGAATTGCTGTAAATGATCTCCCCTTTCTCTTTCTGCCTCCCCCCTATCGTCTTTAATGCATTGCCTAGAAATCTATTTCTTATCTAATTTTACTAGATGGATCAACAGGGCTAAGAATGTAACCCTTTGTCATCTATGGAAATCTTTTTATCCCATAAAAATGATTAGATTTGATGCAATTAGGATTATGAGGAGGTGGGGGGAGCCTGAGACAGCGTGCCTTGTCTACTGCTGTCTGCTGACATATTAACAGCCTGTTTATTAACTGCTTTACATTTGGGCTACGAGCAATGCATTCTTAAGCCTGATAAGCCCAGGGAAACGAACACGTGTGCCGATATGAAATTTGAGCCTCACTGTTTTGGCTGTTCCCCCTCCCACCTTTCTGCATATGAATCTGGGAGGAGGGTTTTACCTGGAAACAAAACCACAGCTGCTGGAAAAATGCAGGTTTCAACGTGCCGCTCCTGTGAGCAGTGGCTTGCCAGCAGTGCCTACCCTCGTGGGGAATGCATAACTGTGGCTCTGCTCCTCTTCCCTGCCGCCCCTTTGTGGTCCTGGGATGGGTCTGAGGATGTCTGCTAGGAGCAAAGAGCGTGCCAGCTTCCTTGGGATCACACCTGGGCTGGAATCCGTTGTCCTCTTCTTCCACATCACCGCATGGCTCAGCAGCACACCCAGCCTGGATGCGTCCCCGGGGCAATACCGTGGTAGTCTGGGGACACAAGCTGCAGTGCTTTTTCCATCTGCTGCCAGGTTTACCTGTGGGTCAGCTCTGAAAGCGTGGGGCTGATGCTGGGCTCAAGGCAGGGCTCTGTGGGTACCTGCAGCGTTCTCCATCACGCTGCTGCATCCCTTCATGTGCAACTTTTTCATTACTTGCTTCTGTCTTCAGCTGTGAATATGGGAGCAGTATTGCTCCCGAACCTCCCCTTACATCTGTTCCTTGTTTGATGCAGATAACTCTGTGCTGAGGGTAGACAGTGTGAGCAGATACAGGACTCAGAAAAAAAAAAAAAATGTATATATATATATATATAAACAAATAGATTTACAGTATGTCCTAGAAATCAGTCAGCTAAACGAAGCTATAAGGCTTATATCTCTGCCCTCGCAGGAGTTAACAAACCCCAGCCATGGGTGTGTGTGCACCTCCACCTGCTGTGTGGACTCGGGGCTGCCCCTGAGCAGCAGCTCCGCAGGAGCAGCATTTGGGGCCGCGCTGCTGCGGGATGCGCTGCTCCGACACATCCGAAAGGAAAGACAAAACCCAACCTTTGTTTCTTGCAGGCACTGGCACAGTGAGAATACTTACTTTCTGCATGACTGTTACTTAATAGGAGTGCAATTATTTTTTCCTGGTTTTGTTTCCAGATCGCAGTGTCGTATCGTAGCTCACCGGTCCCCTCCTCTCCGTTTCTGCCGGGCGTCTGCCTTTCATCGCTGCTTGTTTCGTGACTTTGCTTCAGGTTTCTAAAAATAACTTCAGGAGTGAAGTTCAACAATAGCAACTGCGTACACCCCTCTCTGTCACGCTGCGTCTGCCTCGAAAATCAGATCCCAGCAGTTGGCAGAGACCTGCTGCGTTGATGCTGTTGTATGGACAGCTGCTGCTCCGCACTAACGGGCGAGCTGAGCCTGGCAGCCTTGGTGCCAAGAGCAGCCCCAATGCTGCCAACATGGGGTCAGCACTTGTGAGTGCTGGGAGGAGCACAGTCCTTGCTAGGGTTCATCTCAGCTGCTGGCATCAGTTAACAGCTTCCCTTTAAAATCAGAGCGTCTGGGACACTTGGAGAGATTTCCCTGCTCAAAGCTCTGTCCCAGGATGGAAAACTAATGAAGTTTTACATATTTCTTTTTTTGCCCCTAAAACAGAGTCGGGTGTTCAGTTACTCCAGCAAAGGGTGCTGAATGATGTCTATTACTTTCTCCTTAACAAGGAGAGAATAGGCGAGCTGAGCTGGCTTGACACCACGCTGTGCAGTGGGCACCTGAACTGGGATAACACTTGTGCCATGGGTTGTCTGTATCTGGATCAACTGACACTCACTTGTCTCCGTGTCCCAACAATTGCGTGGAGTGGGATGAGTGTATCTAAGAGCTGATGTTGGCCTTGCTTCTTCCTAGAGAGACAATTAGTCAGGCCCTCGTTATTAGGAGCAGCACTAAGCGACGCACATCAGGTCCTGCAATGCTGGTAGCACGACCCTCGGAGTTTACACAGTGTCTCGTGGCTCCTGCCCTGCTGCACTCCCTCCCCTCCCAGCGAGGTGAAGGCCCAGCCTAAAGACATCTTGGATTGTAAATGTGCCGACGTTGTGCCTCCCCCCTTGACTTCCAATTGAAAAAGATTACAAATAATGTTAAATAATATAGTTTATAACCTCAGGGCTGTTTTCAAAGGTGTATAGACCGGTTGTCAACAGGCAGAGAGGTAGGGAAGGGAAGGGAAATTATAGGCTGCACAAAAGAGGAAAGTAAAAGTGAAAGCTCCATAAAAGAAAGTGGAACTATTATGGAGCAAAATGCCAACTCATTACAAAACAGCCAAATAAGAGAGAAATACAGCTTTACCCGTAATAGCAGTTTACAAGGGAACATTGTATTGCAACATAACAGTGGTGCTATAATTTGCTCTAACAACTCCAATTATGCCTTTTATTGATTTGGCAACACATTTAATAGGAGTAGCCACACCTCTTGTGTTACAAATCATTAAAGGTGTTGAACAGTGTAATTTTAAAATTGTCCTTCTCCTACAGATGTCAGTGTGACAGCATAATTTCCCCTGATTTCTGCTATGTAAACAGCGCGTTACAGTAATTTCCCCCTTACAAAGCAGAAATGTTGTCAGCCTGGGTTTTTTTTTTGTGCAGAAACATCCATTTAATATTTTCCCCCCAGTCTATTCTCCTAATTGCTGTTTGTTTCCTCTTTTTTTCTTTTATTTTTCCCTCTTTCTTCCTTTTTTTCTTACCTTTGGAAAATAAACATGCTGTTTTGCCATCTTCTACAGCAACCTTAATTGCTACTTAAATCTTCAATATGCACTTAACATTGGGGAGGTAAAACCCTTTTGGTTCAATTCTGTTCCACTTCACTCAAGTAGCGTTTCAGAGCTGGTTAAAAGCCACATATCTCCTGGCAGCAATTTGGACACAATTCCAGCGCTGACTTTCTTGCAAAACTCACAAAGCACCTCAGAAAAGAACCAGAAGTTTAAAAGTTTTTGTTCCCTTCCCCCTACAAAGCACGTAAAGTTTTGCAGGGTAAGCAAGGAGTGAGCTCCCTTACTCAGAATTGGTGGTTAGCCACGGGAAGGACCTCGAGCAGTGTGTCTGCATGGGACTGCACACAGGAGCCCATCTGCCCTCCCTGAGCCCTGGAACAAAAGCTTGGCTTTAGGAAAAGCAGGCGCTGGATGGCTGGGCAGGGCCTGACACTTACACTGTTTGAAACCTGGGGCAGTGTTTCTCAGGCTCCAAGGAGAGCAGTTTTGGAGACCTTACTGAACTGCACACGCACCTTTTCTGCAGCTTAAGCCTGGAGCCACGAGGACAAATTTTGCTGCCCGTGGGCAGACAAAGAATGCATCTCTCTCTCTCTTTGTAAGCGCATGCAGGCAGTGACGTGTGTAAATGAACTTGACAAGCTCTTTGAAAAACAAATAGAGGCCACCAACCAAGTTTCTGGCACGCCAACATGCCACATGTTTATGCCAAAGGTGCCACGGTGCCCTGCGTGCCCGCTCCCAAGCACGGGGCCCCTGGGCAGCAGCAAAGTGGAGCCCAGCAGTGCTTGTCTGGCTCCAGCAAACTGTCTCATTAACAGCTGCGTGGAGCTGGGGAGGGAAAAGGGGAGGAAGAAGAAAACCCCGAGGAGCGTGACATTTTTCACGCTGGAGTGAGTAAAGCAGAGCAGCGTGTCCCACTGCCAGGGCTGACCCCATCCGCCCCATCTGCCTGCCTAGAACAAAGCCTGGGAGCCAGCTCTGCTGGACCAGCACTGGCATCAGCTCGTGGCCAGCTCTGCCCAGCAGCTCTGTGCAACGTTTCACACACAAGTGTGCCACGAGGTGCCAGACAAATCCACCAGGCTGCTCTCCTCCATCACCTTGCGGGGCTCCTCAGCTTTCCCAAGTGCACGGTGACATCCTGGCTGAGGCACGGAGACAGGCTGCTGTTAGGGGGTGTCCTCTGCTGCTGCAGGAGGCACAAGTTCAAGGTTTGGAAGGTGGCTGAGCACTGAGGCACAGCTTCAGCATCCAGGAGGGAGGGCTGTCCTGTCCAGCCAGGAGGGCTGGTGCCAAGTGATCTGCAGGTGCGTGGTGTTTGCCAAACGAAACCCTTAAGCATTACCACCCACGCCTGGTGATCTTGATTTAAACTGGAAGGCAAAGCACTGGCTGTGGTGGGAATCGTGACAAATATTTAACAGAGACGGACTTTATTGGGTGAACTTGAACTCATTTGTGGAAATTCGGTGAGGCAAAGCCGTGCTGTGACATATAAATGCATTTGTGACCAGCTCCAGATGTAGCCCAGCGTGCTGGTGCAGCATCAGCCTGCACATTGTGCTCCTGTTGGGCATAGCTGCATGCTGCTGCCCCGTGCCTGTGCTGCCACGGTGCTCCATGTCCTCACAGTCCCAAAAGTTTCACTCTGCTAAAAAATAAAGCCAAGAGCAGTGGGCTCTTACCCCTCTTAGCAAAGCACATGAGAGAGCCATGGGGCCCAACAGTGCCCTTTGGGGAAGGCAGGCTGCCTGGTGGCTGAGGGATGGCCCCCATGTGGGGACCTGGCTGCTGTTGGGCTCCAGGTGTAACGTTAACTCCATGCTTTTGAGGAGGAAATTTGTTTTGCTAGAACTAATAATTTGCATGCATTTTTCATTAGCATTATTATCCTAAAGAAAGGCTGCTGTAGAGAGCTGGCAAAGAGAGGAGATATTTGCTGCCTCCAGGGGAATTTCACAAAAGGAGAAGGAAGGAGGGGAGTGGAGCTGAACAGCAGCTCCTGTTGGTATTCTGGTGTGATGCATCTGAGCTGATCTTCCCAATCAACTCAGACTTAATACCAAAGCCTGCTCAAATATACAAATCATAAGCAAAGATTTTGGAGGGGTTTATACAGCTTGGTTTGCCTAGGTTGTCTTTGGATAGAAATTGTGAATTTTTCCTGGTGTATATGACCATTACTGTTGAAAATCACTTCACACACCAGGTCGCTCGTCCTTTGCCAGGTTTGTGTTGGATATGCCAAGAGGACGTAGGCTAAAAGTGGATCTGGGAGGCCTCCTGTATGTCTGCTGTAATGGCAGCAGGGAGCAGGAACGCAGTGCATCCGTCTCTTTCTTCGTGCTTCCCCTTCCCCTGGGCAGCCACGGGATCTGGGTGCCTTTTTTGCACTATGAAGAGAGAGCAGAAATAGTGTGGCAGACACAGAAGGAATGGCAAGTGCTTGATTAAAAGAGCTCTATGGGAAGAATGGCTCCTGCAGCTCTCCATCACCAAGCTGCTGGTGGCACAGGGAGAGCTCTCCTGTAGGGATGCTCTCTGGGGACTCGTCCCAGCTTTGGGATTAGGAGCATGGGCACAATCTCCTGGCACAGCCAGGAGATACATGGCAAGGGAGTGTGCTTTGAACAGCCAGGGTCAGCCTGCAAATCTGAGCCCCTCTGACCACCGAGGGCCGTGGGAGCTGAGTGCGGTGGATATGCATCGGGGCGATAAATTGGCAGCACGTGGCATGCTGGGTGTGGATATCAAATTGTCACTGCCCCGCTGGGGACCCGGCACCGCTGACCTTGTGTACATCTCCTGCCAGTGCCAGGGGCCTGAGTGTGAACAGAGGTCCCGGGGAGGGGGAAGAGATGGATGGGCACCACGATTTCTCTGGAAACGCACAGCGTGGAGTTGAAAAGGAAAAAAAAAAAACCTAAGATGACAAAATAGCCACCAGCCTTCTCGTAGTGAGGAATCTACCTCAGTGTGGATATAAAGCAAATCTGTTGTGCTGTGAGCTGGAGGTGGGGGGAGGCTGTGGCTGTGGTTGCTGGTGGGAGGTTGCAGCAAGTCGGGCGATTCCTCTTCTTATAACGATTTTGGTTCCATTGAAGTTGGAGATCAGATGCTCCCCAGTGCAGATATAAATTATGATGGCACTAAACTTCAGTGCCAGTAAGCTCCCCAAATTTATTTGCGTTCTTTATCTGGCAGTTTCATTTACAGTGAAGAAACTTTAACTGTGGATCAGATCTTTTTAATATTTCCTCATAACTTCCCGGTGACAATCAGCTTTTCCATTAGGAGAGATCAGACACATAAGTAATACTGAGAGAGCTGCATGAATACCAAGTCATTCATTAGGAGCAATGCCACCACAATGAATGCTGAGTGAATAGACAGTGAGGGGACGCTGAAAATTAAAGGTTATTCTGGGTTCATTAACTTCTGCACTCCTTTCTAAAACAAAACCTTGGCTGAGAGCAGCCTTTGACTCCTAAACGGGATCTCCTTGTCCCCTAATTTAAAAAATATTAACATCATTTAACTGTTTCCCCTTTCTGCTAAATATATAAAAGAAGAAAAGGAGCGCTGGAATTCATGTTCATGGAAATGACAAGCACACACGGAGCTGTGCGGCCACACGTCAGCTCTGCTTGCTGCTCACCATGCCTCCTCACTGCTCCCTCTGCCTCCATTCCCAGTGCCTCCTCCTTGCACCAGTCAGCCCCAGGGCCCTGCTGCCCACGGGGGCAGGTCTGTGGGTCCGTCCTGGCCCAGGGAGCCGTGGCTTTGTTGGCATCCAGGATGGCACAAACCACCATCACCCACTGCTGTGCTCTTCTGGTGCAGCGCCCGCATGCAAGCTGTGGGCAGAGCAATGAGCTACCCTGCCTGGGTGCCAGTCGAGCTCCCCAGCACCCCGTCCTCACCCCTCTCTTGACCTCCTTGGAGGTACTGTTCAACCCAATAGTGGTATGCAGGGGACATGAGTCAGTCTGGTGCAGCCCTTAGTATCATCTATCGGCTGGTTAACAGGTCCTTGGTGTTTAAATCCGATGTTTTTAGCTGAAATGTGCTTTCCCCTGCTCTCTGCTTGCATACTTAACCAAATAGGCTGAATCCCCTCTTGGAGCAGGGCACGAGGCTATTTCAAGCAGCGTTTGTAAAGCCCTTGGTAATTCCTAGGTGGAGATATGGGAGCACAGCTCTGAGCAGCTCACTTTAAAGCTAGGAATCATATTTCCTCTTTGCAAGGTCTTTACATTTCTGCTATTTAATTCAGATTTGTGTCTGTGTGTGTGAACATGCCTGATCTGTCTTTAGCCAAACAGAAAAATTAAGCTGGAAGTACTGTGGTACCAAACGTATTTGCTTTGTCACAATCTCTAAGGCAGCAGATGCAGTAGGTAGGATAGGGGCTGCTACAGGGAACGATATGTGATGGTGATGGGTGTTAGAGCATGCAGAGAAAATGTCATTCAGGTGGTCAGAAAGAGCAAGCTGTCCCCGTGCTATTTTTATCCCAGGCACCGTAACTCAGCTATGCTTTCCCAGGCTGTGTTCTTAAGCGTTTGGGTTATTATCCTGTAAATGTCACTCATGTATGAGCAATACGGATGGGTGACGTGCGGGCTGGTTGAGGACCCACAGACAAAAACGCGTGCAGTTTCATGGATGGGAGGAAGGGCAGGATGCCAAGTTCCTTTGTTGGTCACGATTCCTAGTTTTCACTTCTCCTGGCTTTGCCCCGAAGACACGAGCACTTTGCCAATGGAGAATGGTGACCACCAAGTCCCCAGAGGTGCTCTCAGAGGAGGAATGGAGGTGCTGTGTAAACGGTCTCAGTGGAAATCTGACAGCGAAGGCACCCCAGTGTTATCTGCCTCTTCCTCTGGGCCCTCATCTCTCTGGATTTGCTCTCTTAGCTGTGCTATGGCAGAGCAGGAGCTCCCAGCAGGCAGCGGGCGCTGGTTCTTCTACCTTCATTCAATTTCCAGAGCCTCGGTGCAGGAAAGCTCCAAAGCAGTTTGCCTCTGTCTCCCTCTAGCGCGGCACTGAGCCTGGCCTCAAGTTCACTGCCTGCACTTGGCACGCACAGTGCCTTCTGCCCCTGCCTGTGCCATGCCGTGCGCTGCAGACGGCCCTGGCAGGGATGGGGTGTGCAGCTCCCAGCTCTGTGCTCCCTCTCCTCGTGCCATCCTGCCCAGCTGCACGAGCTCGGTGCCTCCCACCTCGTGGAGCCCACTCTTCCCCAGCTCTGGACCTCTCGACTCTCCCGCGTGGCACAGCACGCGGTACCGCTGCGTTGTCCTTTTGTTGCAGAGCCCAAATCCGTGTTCCTGCGGGGTGGGGAGAAGAAACATCGCATCCTTTTTATTTTCCCTCTTCCAACATGGGTTAATCTGTTTAGCTTTTTAACCTGCGAGCCGGAGGAATTCTCAGCCTCCAACAATGGGAAGCTGCTGAGCTGCGGATGGGGGAGGCGGAGAGGAGAGGGGATGGGAAAAGCTCTGGTAGGAGCCGGGAGGTGGGGCTGGCTGCTGAGATAAAATATCCTCCTGAATTTCTGGCTGGAGAATTATGCTGATGGTGGAAGGCGAGAGGTTAAACCGAGGCAGAAAAGTTTGTGTCAGCCCNACTGAAGCAGGCAAAATTACTGTTCTCTGCGCTTTACCTCTGATAACAATCTCTTGAATACTGATTACTTTTTTTTTCCCCAACACAAAGCGACCAACACAAGTTGGTCTTTAACCCTTTATCTTTAGCAAGCAGAAAGACACGAGGAACATCTTACTCAGTTGGAAAAAAAAAAAATAGCATACAGAAGAATTACTGTTATCTCCTAGCCAGAAGAGGAACAGCAGAGATAAGAAAAGCCTGAAGAATTAAAAGGAACGTTGCATTTGGGCTGTAAATTCGTGCTGAAGCTGGTTCTATTTGTCTGTCACTAGGGTTCATAATTTTTCGAGGTTGTTTTGATGGACTTATTGTGAAGACTGCATAGAAAACTCATCAGCATTTGTTGCCTCTGAGCATTATTGTCAGTGGTAACCGCATGGTTATAGACTGGAGGAAGATAATGGTTGAAGTATAAAGGAGATAAAGGCAAAACCTCTTCTCATTAAGGGCTATCTCCACCTCTGCAGACTCTACAGTATTGAGTGACTGGCGCTAGTGCACTGGGCATAAATTATAGCAAAAAAACTAAAGGCAGCATCATTATTTCGAAAAAGTTATAATGACATGCCACGAGCTTAAGACCTATTTACTCCAAAGACTGACAATAAATACAGGGAGCGCTCAGTGCGGAGTGACCAGAGCTGCTCCCTATCGATTGCACCCTGCACACATCTGTCTGCAGCTGGGCTGTGCTGGCAGGCAGCACGGCCAGGGATCCGTTCAAGCCTGCAGTGGGCACACAAACCCAAAAACCCCCACTGTTCCCTGCTGAATAACGCCATGGTGGAGTCCAGGGAAGGGACTGCTCCTTGTTCCTCTGGACGGAAAATGTCTTTTTTTCTCTCTTTTCTGAGTTATGACTTCTGTTTTGGAGAAACTCGTCCTGACCTCAGCTTTCTCTGGAGGGTTGTGCTGAGATGGTGCAGGAAGGGTGAGATAGAGCAGGATGAGACTGAGTTCCCTTGCAACATGTGTTGCCTTCATTGGTGCCACGTTGTTTGCCTTCCCTTTCTGTTTTTTGTTTGTTTTTTTTTCCTCCAGATTCCTGTTCTGCAAAGGGATGAAAGTCTTTCTGTTCATCTTCCTAGGTGCTGCTCTTCTCCCTTCTCCTCCTCCATTGCCTAGTTTGATCTTTTTATCTTCATTGCTGCGGTGGGGGAAGAATTATGTTCATTTCAAGTTGGGCACACAACAGATAAAGCACAGTCCTTAAGTTGTTGTTACTAGGAAAGCTTGTAAAGAACCATTCTGTACACCTGTAACGGTGATTATCTGGAGCTTTCACAAGTAGTTGCTAGAATGGAATTAGTTTCCAGTGCCCCTCTAAGGCAGCTGGAGAAACTGAGACCCCGAGGTTGGGTGAAGCCGTGAAGATTTGCCTGCGGTGCCCTGCTCTGCTGGAGCTCGGGTCCCAGAGCCCTGCTTTAACACCTAAACCCTATGCCTTTGTGGTAACTGTGCTGGATTAGCGGCCCTAGAGGTCCCTAATCTGTTACCCATATGGTGCACACAGTGCAAGGATCTACCCGCTGATCTCCCTTTGTATTTCTAGGCTGATTAGGTGGGACAGTCCCCTGAGATCTAAAACCAGTACCATCTTCCGACCCATTCAATCTGGATTTGCCAGCACGTTGCTCAAGAGAATGAAGCTGCCCCTGTGTTCCTCCTCCCATGTCCGTGCAACCCCCACGTGGGCTGCACTCCCACAACCTGAACTCCCATGACTGTCCTGTCACCGAAGTAGGGCGGCTTTGGGGATGCTTTTGCTGATGGAAACGGGGCAGTGGTGGCACTTTGGGACAGGGCACTGCTTTGCTGGCTTCTCTTGGAAGCTCCCGGGTGTTTCAGTGTCGCTGGCACTCATCTCTGTGCTCGAGGAGCATGCAGGCCACTGAGCACAGCAGCAGTAAGCTGCATGGCTTCAACTGTGGGAAAGGAAAAATGCCAGTGCCATTCCCCAGCTGCACCTGGAAGGCAGAGTGTGCGATTGCCCTCGTAGCTGTTGTTTCATCAGCTGCCATCGAGCAGATGCCTGGCGGCATAATGACTCCATCTATAATTCTGGAAGAAAACCGAGGGAATGTGAATTCTGGTTTCATTTCTGAAGCTTCCCAGTGACATAGTGCCCAGTCTGCAGGGAGATAAGAAGAGCAATAAGGCTGTTGCACTTGATTTGGAGGTTGTTCTGCTGTTGCCACCAACTTATTGATAATTTTATGTCTCGCTGCAAATCAAGGCAGACCAAAGAGTTGATTGTTGGTATCTGGTCTGCACTCCTAGCTTCAGTTTTGTCATCAGTATTGAAAGTAGATTGTGGGTTTGGGCTCCAGGTTGGAAAGCAGAGTTCTACCTGCTGCTTCCAGCAACCTGGGGCTTGAAACGAAATGGAGGGTGAACATTTTCATTGGTTTCATGAGTGATAACCCCAGGGTTGGCTGAAGAAATGTCACTCTAAATACAGGTATTGACCTAGTAGAAATATTTTTATTTTATAGTGCAAAATGCCAACAATATCTACCTGACAGCTCTCAGATTATAATATCTGTTCCTTACCAACATGGGTACAAGCCTTCCATTCAGGCTTACAATAAATACAAACATGGGTTGCAGTAGTATTTCATTTTTGATGACATAGCAGTGGTTTTTGATTATATAAATCTAGCTTTAGAAAACGAATACAGCTTTGTGACTGACTGAATAAATAAGTAAATGCAAATGTAAAAGTCCTTACAAATAATAATAATAATGATAATAAAACCCACTGCTTTCGAATGGACATTCAGGATCAACTAGAAAACACTGCACTCTTGGTGTGAATAGGAGAAATCAGTTGGGTGCAGCATACAGGCGGGTTCCTGATAAACTAATGCTCCTTCACACAATTTACAATCCAACTGAATTCATTTGCATGACAAAATTGGCTCGGGTATTCATGTGTTGCAGCAAGACAAGTGTAACATTACAAAGAACAAGTAACCATGGGGAAGGTTAATGCAGACAATAAGGAAATACAGTGACATGAATCGCGTTCTTCTTTTACCAACCTTTTATCTGAAATAGAAAAATAACAAGCTCCCACCCCCCATTTCTTGCTTGGGAATAAAAGAGTTGTTTTATGGAAGGGGGGTAGGGAGAAAATGTGCAAAGTTAGCAAATAAAGATCTAGAATTCCTCTTTTTCTCCCTCCTGGATTTGAAAAAGCGTGCACGTCTGTCTGTGCACGTTTGCATGTGTGTGTGTGTGTGTGTGTGTGTGCAGGACAGGCAGGAGCCGAAGGGCAGCGCGTTGTTTGGGTGCTGCCCGGGCAGATGCAGCTCATCCATGGGCAGCAGACGTGTGGCTGTGAGCTGATGTCCCATGAGCTGTGTAGGTCACTGCCTTCGTGCAGCAGGCAGCACTTCTGAGTCCTTCTGCTCAGCAGTGAGCTGTGCAGGGCGCTGGGTGCTCGGTGCTCCAGCTGTGCCTTCGTGGCACTGTGAAGGTGTCAGTGTTTTCTGCAGGTCAGGCAGTTACGTGGGCACCTGGCTGGGAGGATCTCCTGAAGATCACGTTCCCAGGTGCCCTCTAGCTACAAGAAATTCCCCGTTCGTGTATAGGCGTCTCTGAATGCAAAAGATTTTTTTCCCATGCGCGTGTGAGCTCCCTTGCAACTGCTGCAGACAGATGATGCTGGGCGATGACACACTCGGGTTCGTTTGGAGATGGACAGAATTATCGTATCCCATAAAGTGCATTATTGTTATTTTCAGTTAGTGCTGCAAAAAGCCCTGGTTCTGGTGCTCTGGAAACCCGCTGCTCTCTGCACACTGGGAGTGTGGGTTTGCTGGGATGGCATTGGAAGAGTCCCAGGCTCAGCCTTGGAGCTCCCGAGGGCCTGGGGAACCCTCTGCTGTGGGACTGGGGCCTGACGCTGCCTCAGATGTCACTCCCAGCACTGTGCAAACCTCCTGCAGCCGGTGAGGCTGCGTCGAGTGCAGATCCTAATTATTCCAGCCCAGAATTGCTAGGAGAGAAGAGCTGTGCTGGGTAATTGGCTAAATGCTGAGTGCATGGGGGAAGCTGTGTGGGAGCGAGGAACACGTCACTCTCCGCAAGCAGACGGCATCGCTTTCCTCATTGTTCTCGAGGTGGAGAGCTGAGCTCCCTTTCCAACCAGGATTAGAAGCTCTGACATAGGCACTCGCTGAGCACAGGGGCCCCTTTCTAGGCCAGCTTTGCTCAGCGATGCAGCAGGATTGTCCCTCGATTGCCATCCACAACAAATCTGTAACAAGTTGACAAACGACTAATTTTAATTTAATCTTTCAGTTTCCAACTTAATGATGAAAAAAAAAAAAAGAAGAAGAAAAAAAATATCCGGAGGAAGGAAGTGCTCACCCGCATCTTCCCTTCACACCGTTCACGCAATGGGGGAGCGTCAGTGCAAAAATGGTTAGGAGCACAATGAGAGCCTTACGTTTTTGAATTAAATTTAACCCCAGGGTGCCACTGCTTCAGAGCCTTTGGAGGCAGAGTTGTAAATCATGGCAGCAGATTCTGCTTCTGATGAACACTTCCCATCATGATGACATTTAAACTATTAATTAATTAGGAGAGAGCAAGATGAGAAGATTTGGAATTCTCCCCTTTGGATAATTACTGTCGAACACATTTGTTACTGTAATGAACGAACAGGATGTGACTTCAGCAAGCGTGTTCTCCCTGCGTGTGTGTCTTTTCACATTATTATTGTTTCAGCCTGCTTTAAAAGGTGCCACAGAACATTTATTTTTTTCCCTTGCAACCACAAATAGAGGTCGCTTTAGCACTTTGTGTTTTTAGCACTTTGGTAAAGCTGTTGTTGGGAAGGAGGATGTGGGTAACAAGAGCGAGCGTGCCCAAGAGCTGCACTGTGTCCTGAGCTCCGCAGGTGGGCTGGCTCCTAACTGGGCACATGTGAGCTAGGACCTCCACTTGTACAGTGCTGGGCCCTTGAGCCTCTCAGTAAGCCCCCAGGCTGGTGGCAGCCGTCCTGGTAAAGCTTACCTTGGAAATGGGCTGAGACAGCTCTGGGTGCAGGCTGTGCCCTCAGAGCTGCGCAGCAGATGCTACCCAAGGCTGAGCAGCAGCACCAAGGTCTCCTCTGGCTTTGCCTGGGATGGGTGCTGAGCCAGGGCTCCACCAGTGCCTCCCCTCTCTGTTGGCCCTCCTCGCCCCAGAAAGTGTTTGGAAGGCTTCCCTGGATGTCCCCGTTTCCACAGGTTTTCATCCTCTCTGAAAGCAGTCACGACTCCCTGGCAGCATCTCCGCTTCCCGCTGGCTGAGATCCTTGTTTACTCCTCCAGTGTTAATATGCCCTTTCGCAGATAATCAATCTTGCTTGGCAGGATCAATTAGAATGAAGTGGGGATACTCCACGCACCTCGCTCTGGAATTTAACTCCAGCCGTGCTCCCTCGTCCCACACAGTGAGGTGTGAGCCGGGCACGCAGCCGTGCTGCACAGTCTGCCCAAGGTCCTGGCAGCTCCAGTGCTGCACCCGCTGCCCCGGACTGAGCTGTCCTTGGCCGCCCGGGAGGTCTGTCCTCAGGTGAACTGGGGATGTTTTCTGCTGAAAAACATTTCCATTTCTTATTTTAGATGGAACTGTCTAGCTAGAGGTGTTTTGTATTCATTTCTTTCGGGTTGGACGTCAGGAAAAATTTCTTCTCCGAAAGAATGGTCAGGAGCTGGAACAGGGCTGCCCGGGGAGGTGGGGGAGTCAGCGCCCCTGGAGGGGTTCAAGAGACGTTTAGGTGTTGTGCTGAGGGATGTGGTTTAGTGGGAAATACTGGTGCCAGGTGGACAGCTGGACTGGATGATCTCAGAGGTCTTTCCCAGCCCTTGTGATTCCGTGATGCTGTGATTCCTTTTCCCATCTTCCTCCTTTGACCTTCAGAGGAGAGCTTTTTTTCCTCCTGGGTGTTTCCATGGCCCATGGAAAGCACTCTTCCATTTGGTTTCCATTCACAGTTCTCACAGTGATCCTTCCGAGTCCTCCAAGCAGTGTCATTAGTGATAAGCACTTTGTTTTCATTTTGTTTGTAAGATTTGGTGATTTTTTTAGATTTATAATTAATTTGCTAGAAAATAGTGGGCTGTACGTGAAAAGGGCTCGGATCTGAAATCCAAATTGAGGGATATTTGAGGGATACGGTCGAATTAATTTGTGCTTTGGTATCAGTAATGATGCTGGAAACCTTTGGAGATTGAGAAAGGCTTCGTGTGTGAGTCTGAAAACACAATCAGAGAGCAACCATCGTCTTTCTGGAGATTCTAGATAATCCATGCTTCAAAGCAAAACCTGTGTCTCAGAATATTCACCCTCTGATATTCAAACACCCAACTTTGTTCTCCTAATTATTATTATTCTTTTGATGTTCTATCAGACGAGTGCCATAAGGGTCTTAAAAAGGGCAAAATAATTATTTCCTTTATATCTTAATACCCATGCGATGGGGAGGCTTCGGTGGAGAAAGGAGTATTTTTGACAAATCCAGGGGGGGAAGCTTGGCAACATGGTATAGTTGAGTGTAACCATAAATAAAACCCTGTGTGAATTCCCCCTTGGAGACACTACAGATCTATTGAACAGGGCACCCTCTCTATAAAAATTGTTCTTGAGAGGTAATAGCAAGCTATACATTATGAAAAAATATAGCGCAGGGATTTGCTGTACTTGGAGCAAAACTATGAGAAAAATGGTGGGAGGTAATAAGGGATTGTCGTTCCATCCCATTAGAAATGTGTTTTATTCCAGACACCCAGATTTTATCTTCTCCCTGCACCTGAATTAGAAATGAAACTGCCAACTTCCTAGGATGAGCAGAGTCCGCACAGTAATGTATTTTCTTTTTTTTCCTTCTTTTCTTTCTTTCTTTCTTTCTTTTTTCTTTTTTTCCCCTTCCCTTTCTTTTGGGGAAGCTAATTAGGGCAAACGGAGATAAAACACACTGTGTGTTATGAGCCTGTAAATAATGGGGAAAGGTTTCCTTAGGAAATTAGCACTAGGACATCCAGGAAGCTATGAAATCCAAAGCCACAAATACACGCTGCGCTCTCTACGTAGATTAAAATAATAATAAAAAACTCTAAAAACAGTCATATACCGAAGGGAATCCTCCAGGATTTAACTGGCACAATCCTGTAAAAGAAGTTCAGTAAAAAAAAATCCACTCATTTCTAAAGAAATTTCCCAGATTAGATTTGTAAATCAAAAACCAATATATAACATGCAAGAATTGATCTGTTTTATATTCCTCAGTTACATTTTTGTGAAGCACATTTAGAAGATTTAGAACGTATTTGCGCCTGCTGGTTGAGCCATTATATGCTTGAGTTCATACATCTATTTGTGAGGCTATAAAACAGGCATCGACTACCCATGTAAATTGTGTTCTCCACAATAAATTATATGCATACTTGCAAAAATACATAACTGCTGTTGGTTGGCTTACGTAGGCTGAATACTAATGATGTTTAAAGTTGTATTGTCCCTCTTCTCGGGCCTAATTTAGCCTCTACATCAAAAATTATGTAGGAAAAAACACTTTATCCTCTCACTGAGAAATAAAATGGCACTTACGGGCATCCACATATCTTTCTTTTATGAAACACCACCATTTTCATACTAATTTTAGCTGCATAGGGTTCATGGAAAAGTCTGTCTCATGCAAACCTCTTAGGAGAGACTTAAGCGCGTGGATACATGCACAGATAGAGAAAATGTACTTCCATGGTTTTTACAGAAATGAATTGAGCTTTGTGCGTGTGATCTGAGCTCACAGATAACGTGGTCCTTTATGATACCCACAGCGTCTTCAGTTCCCATAGTTTGGAGGCTCTCCTGGTGGATCCCCAGGGCTCAGGGCAGCACTGCTCGGTGTCTGTGTGCTCGGGGGCTGTGTCCATGGTCGGGCTGTGTCTGCGGGCTGGGGTGGCTCATTCTGAGGTTGTGTCTGGGATCGGGGCTGCTCAGCCTTCGCCGTTTGGGGTCACTTGTTCTGCAGCATTACACGTGTTTGTGGAAGGCAGCTTCCTCAGTGCAGACAGGAGCAGCCACGTGCCACGCTCACACGTGCTCTTCCCCCTCGTCCTGCAGTACTCCGCTATTACTTGGCTCTCTCATTAACCTCATATCTGCCCCTTTGCTCAGTTCCTCTTTCCTTGCCTTTGTGTTCAGCTCCATCTCCTTTTGAGGTTTGGCCTCCCTCAGTGCATTCCCTCTGAGCTGCCTTTATTCCCACTGTCCCCGTTCCCTCCCCATCGCTGTGTGGCTCTGCCTGGCCGAGCGGGCACGGAGCATTTCCCTGCCCTGCTCCTTCCATGTGGGCTGGGCAGGGAATATGGAGGCTGTCACACACTTCCTCTGCTGCCCAATGATGTGTAGGAGAACAATATATCCCTTTTATTGGGTGTGCAACTGGGCAGAGGAACGAGAGAAGCAAACTACCTCCTTTTCCTTTGCCCAGAATGTCCTAATGTCCTTTTTTTCCCTACCATACATTGCCCACAGCAGCCTCTCAGTGGTTTTGCTGAGCGTGCCCCAGAGGTTGTGCCTGCTGTGAAGGATGCAGCAGGGATGTGCTGCAGGGATGTGCTGCCATGCACTGAGCATGGTCTGGGTAACTCAGCACCACTCTTCCCAACCTGGCCCAAGTGTCCTAGTGCAGAAATGAACATCTTGCATCACACCCAATCCTATTGCCATAACAGGGCAGGTAACAGGCTGCTTCCCAGGGCTGGGAGCTGCCAGAGGGACAGGTGAGCTGGTGCCTGTGACACCTGAGATTGTCCCCTGTACCCCCCCAGCTCAGGATGCTGCCCCAGCTCCTGCAGACAGAGCACAGCTACAGATGACGACCCCATAGCAAAGTGCCTGGGTGTGGGCAGGGGGTTCTGCACCATTCACACACGTCCACAAAACTTCCTGATTTTTTCTTACTGTGTGATCAAGTTTTTAACTTCTACAGAAGTTGCCATCAGTGGAAATGGTCTGTGGTGAAACAAAGGTCCCGGGAGCTGAGTTGGTTAGCTCTGGGTCTGGCCCAGCATACCGTGCACACGACTTCTGTGTTTGGGAACTAGCGGAGGAGCAGGCAAAGAATTACCATCCTCACACCCCACTTAATTTTTTTCATCACCACAGGAATCCTTGTGGCAAAGCCTCAGTGTTCAGCCATGCTTGGGAAATGCTCCACAGAGCTTCCCCAGACCGCCCCAGCTTAGCAGGGCAGAACTGGTGCCTGTCTGCAGCACAGCTCTAGAAATGCTCTTGGGGCAGCCCCATAGGGCAGCAGTGCAGGTGCCCACAGCAAAACCTTGCAGCACAGCCTGGCAGCACAGCCTGGCAGCACAGCACACCACAGGAGCAGCTTTAATGCCGCCTTTCAGGGCTGCAGTGACTGACAAAGTAACCTAGATATAATTTTCCTTTGTGTCAGTTCTAGCCACTAAAATTAGTATTAAGAGACACAGAAAGCTCAGCGGAGTTTTCCCAGTTTATCCCGCGGCTAATCTTTTTATATCATTTTTTTTTTTCCTTTAAAATCAGGGGGAGGGGGAAGCCCTCTCTTTCCCTGCAGCTGACATGTCTGAACTACTAACATATGTGCTTCTTATACCACATACAGTAGCTTAGGACTTTTCAAAAACACAGAACCCCCGAATCCAATAAAATTGCAAATTTCACTGTATTTCACAATATCCTAAATAAACATGAACAGCGTGCATTTCTCTTTCTGGCATCAAATATTAATCTGTCCGTGGTCGGAAATGTGCTTTCCATCTTGTGTGCGCTCACATTGGGTAAACACTTGGGAGATTGCTATTCCAGACCTTTCATTCTCTCCTAGAGTCAAGAGCATGACAAATTTTTCTCCTAATTACACCTGCCACTGTTTGCCTTCTAATACTGTAAATCCTCCATCACATAGTTTTTCAGATTCAGGATTAGGTTCCTTTTCTGTCATACAAATGATGGGAGGTGCAACGTGCAGTTAGCAATGCACGTTATGAATGTTTAGGTTGGGTTGTCATCCTTTTTATTTATTTATTTACCCGGTTAAAAGTGAGGGATCCGTGAGCAGTGGTTTCCCCACATTTGACTTGCAGTGTTGAATCGGGACCTCCTTTATAAGGGTGTTCTGGGGTCTAGCTAGGTTTGCTACGTGCCTTAAAGCATTGGAGGGGAAACACTGAAGCAGCACAAAACAATCCGCCGCCCTCCGTCCCAGCCCAGCTGCCCTGGAGGTCTCCCTGCTGCTGCTGGGAGCTGCTGCTGCTGCCCGGTGCTGCTCTGCCATTGTGTTTGAGTGAGAGTCTCTTGGGCAAAGAGGCCATTTCGCTTTGCTGGTACAAATCCTCCATTAATGTGTTACAGCAGGGGGGCAGAGAAATTGGGCCAGCTCCGAGCTAATCGAGAGTTAATATACAAACGATAAGCTGAGAGAAAAGACTGCGTGGAATATGGGGCAAGGAAGAACAGAGGTGTCCAGCACTTGTGCACGGGGTTAGGTTGGCTGTGAGCAGGGTTTGTGTGTGATGGTGTACAGGTATCCCCATCACAGTGTGCACGCTCCGTGCAGCACCCTGGGCACAGCCAGGGGCACGAGGGGTACACAGAGCTGGAGCCTGCAGAGGTGCAGTGAAACAACTGATCTGCTTACTGGGCAAATAAATCAGCCCAGCTCCTGCTGGATAGGAGCACCCATGGTCTTCCCATGCAGCAGCATGTCTCGCCACTTGCTTGGCAGCACTTTGCTAGCCAGCTGCCAAGGAGACAGCCCTCCTGGTGGGCTCCAGAACTCACGTCCTTTTTGCAGGGATCCTGGGCAGAAGGGAGGAATTTGGTTGAATAGAAGTTGGTCTCGGTTTTCAAGGTGTTGCTAAGATAAAATGCCTTCTACCTGATTTCTTTTCACTGCAAGATCTTGGGTGTTCTTTTGTTTATTTATTTATTTGGGAGGAATGAGGGGGGGGTTCACATTGGTTGAAACGTAAAATGCTCACAGGAAAAGCTGTTGGTTTACTCCTTATATCAAATTCCATCTTGCTGAGTAGCTGCATCCCTTTAAGACAACCCTTAAAGGTAACCTCCAGTTTTGGATGGGGGAGCTCGATACGCATGGTTTGGTGTACATGTATCTGATTATTGCTGCTCTCCAGAGGAACAGTGGAAATACTGTTTTTGTAGCAGAAAGGGAAAACTGCATTTAAAAAGCAAAATGCACGCTTGGTTTTCCAGTGCTCCATGACCACAGAGGGGACCCCTGGCCGTGCTCAGACCCTGTTTCTGTTCGATTCTCCTTTTGCTCCATGTGTGCGTTTAATTAATGGGCTCTTAACTAATACCATTTATTAAGAAGTGTTTGCTGTCACCTGGTGTATGGGCAAAACATAGCAAAATTTCTGTTAATGTTAATTCAGCGAGGAGATGAGGCAGAGCTGAATGAAAATCTCCGGCTCTCGTAGTGCTGGTAAGGGCTGGAGTCACATAGCATACGTTTATCATGGGAAACAAAGCCTTGGTTCAGATACTGCCTTAGAACTCAAGCTGCTTTGGATGGAGGGTGTGAGATTCTCATTTGTCACCTGGATGGAGTACCTGAGGGCCACTTTTAGTCCAACGTCACATCCCAGCCTGGCATGGCAGGGACGGAGCTGTGCCCCACAATGGCAGAGCCCATTCTGATCAGCGCAGGATTTCTCTTGCAGCTCCTCAGCAAGAAGCACATGGCAGTGACTGCCCCGAACCCCGTGTGCTCACAGTGGTCCGTGTGGGGCTGGCTGCAGGGAGATGATGGGTGACGGGCAGTGGGCGATGGGCCGGGCTGTGCGGGGCTGTGCTGCCTCCCAGCTGCTGATTTACGGTGCCTGGCCGCAGTGGGGACGTTTGGTGGCGGTGACCGGGTTGTGACCCCAGCAGAGAGCAAGGCAGCGTTTCGGTGAGGCACAAACAAAAGGTTAAATGCTCCAGTTCTCAGCGCATACAGAGCCAATCACTCTGAAGAGACCGTTCCCGTCCTTTAATTGCTTCTTTATTTCATGTAATATTTCTTTCACTTGCACGCGCGCTCTCTCCCTCTCTCCCGCACTTGTACACGCAAACTCGCCCTCTCTGAAACATCTCAAGAGCAGCCACTCCAAAACCAGGCAGCAGCTATCTCCTCCTCACAATGGACTGGATGACATCTCCATCACACGTGGCAAGTCGAATGCGTCAAACCTGCTGAGGGTCCCAGCGTGGGCTGTGGGGCTGTGCCGTGTCCCAGCAGCAGGGCAGCGTGGGGCAGTGCCCGGTGTCCCCATGGCACAGCGGGATGGCTCTGCTCCCCGTGCACGGCTGAGTCAGACATTGCACTGTGGATGGTGCGTGTGTGAGAGCTTGGAGTCACCGGAGTGACTCTTTTGTCTTCTGCCTTCAGCAGAGGGAGGAGGGAAGCTGCGTGTGCCCCCTCCTGAGTTGGCTGCTGCCCTGGCAGGAGAAATGGGACGGCAAAGAAAGAGGCTGTAAGGGAGTGCTGTGTACTTCAGATCTTCCAGAGAATCGCCTACTAAGTAAGCACACAGTGCCCTCTGTAGTGCCAGCAGACAGAGGACATTGCATACAGTTAAGGTAAAAAAGGCAAATGCGCAAAGTTTGTCCCGATAAAGAAAGGTGACAAAAAACAAAGGCACAGGCACCGGCTTCCTGCCCCCTGGCTAACCCTTGCAGGAGAGGGTTAACATAATCAGCATTTAACTGGGCCGGAGCTGCTCTAGTGTCACATGCAGCTACTTTACAGCTGATGAAGTGCTTCACAGGCAGGTTGGTGCCAGGTCCCAGATCAGACAGTGAATTTGAGGGGTTTATGCTAAGCAGGAACAGCTGTGATGATCCAAAGTGGCTATCTGTGACCAAACTTCCCCCATTCCCCAGAGCTGCGAATGGAAAGCAGAAGGAAAGCCCATGTGTCCTCGCCTGGAGTGGTGCTGGCTGCTCCCGCTGATGAATGAGCACGGGACATAAACGTTGAACTTTGATTAATTCTCAGTGTCCAAAACCCGCTAGAACTTGGCCATTTGGCCTCGTTGAAAGCGGCACTCAGATGTCACCGTGATAGGAAAAGCAGAAACCACCTACAGCAGCACTGGCTGTAAAACATCAGGAGGAGAAAGTGACAGCTCCGAGCATCTCACTTAACATACCTAAAGGGCTGTGCCGCATAACGCTGCCGGCATGAATGGGTTCGCTCACAAGTTACATCAACAAAGCGATGATGAATTGAACTAAATGAACTGAGGCAGTCCATAAAAAGTGTTTGCCTTCTTTTTAGTCCTGGAATTGGAGTTTATGAAGTGATTGTTCAAGATAAATAGGAGATGCTGCGATAAGTTCAAACTACTTTAGAAAACTGTATATCCCTATCCCATAAATAGTGTGGGTTTTTTTCCCCCTCAGAGAGCTAATGTTTTTCTTTTGGTGGCTTAGGGTTTAAAACTCAGGCTCGACCTGAAATATCAGCAGTGTTAATGACATTTAAGAGTAATATCCTGGATTTATGACACTGTCATTTAATCCAGAGGTCTCCAAATGCCAGGTTAAACCTCCGCCTGGTGCAGCTCCATGCCCAGCCTGCGTGGGCTGCTCACTGCATTGGAGCAGTGTCTGCATGCTCTCCTCCCCATCCTATGCTGAGATCCAGTGGGGGAAAGGTAAATCTCTCTCTCCCTCCAGCTTGTCGCCCTCTAACTATCCAATGATGCTCTCGTTAAGCACGAGGAATTACATCTGCCTGTAAAAAGCTGAGGATACCTTGCTGTCTGAATATACAGTGCCCTAGAACAAAGGCACTGTAATTCCCCATGTGAATATTAGAAATAGATGCACATGTGTAGAGCTTTTCAGAACAGTGTGATTATATTTATCCTCCCGCTCGTGACTGTAAATTTTTCTGTGGAAGACTGAAGCCGATCTTTCATGTTCCAGACTGCTTTCTTCCATCTCTTTTCAGCAAACCAGCAAGATGCTGTCAGACGTTTCCCCTGTGTCGCTCACATTTTCAAAGCCAGTTTCAAAGGTGTTGCCCTGTTTGCCGTAAAACAGTATATAGCAGCAGTAGCCTTCACCAGCAGGAATTTAACAGCTGAGGCACCAGCTGAGCTCTGTGCCATCCCAGCACATCTCAGCAGCACTGTCCTGCTGCTCGGATGCAAACTGCTGCTGCAGAACTTCTGTGGGCATTCATCCTGGGGAGAGCTGTGGCCACCACACGAGGGCTCGGCCACTGCATGGCCCTTCTGGAGGAGGAGATGGGAAATAATTGAGATTCTAAAATAAGCAGTTGCTCTCCAGTTGGTGTTAATGAGCGAATGAGATTTAATTAATTTGGTCCAGCAATTGGGTCACTGGTTTTCCCAGCTAGAGGAAAGGTGTGGGTGGGAGGATAGCATCCCTCACCCAAACACCTCAGGTTTTATTCAGCGGGTTTCCTGAGCTTTGTGGTCATCTCCATAACCCCATCAGAGTCCTTGGCTGGTGCAGCTCGGACCTCGCACGGCACTTGGTAAGGAAGGCAGCAGTGGTGGGCTGCCTGATGCAGGGCTGTCCGCCAGCCCTCCTCCGCTTCGCCTAACGTGGGTAATTTTAGCTTGTGTGAAATGAAACTCCCTCTCTTTGCAGCCCCACTTCTTCTCACTCATCAAAGCAATGAAACGCCAACTCCTCCCAACTCTGCCTGCATGTAAACAGTGCTAATGCAGCAGCAAAACACGGCGGTTCGCAGCGCTGCCGCTGCCCGAGGAGCCAGCTCTGCTCCTCCGTGAGACGCGGGGGAGCGAGGGAAGCGCTGGCCTTGACTTCCATTTCTCACTCCTGCTCGGTGTTTCTGACTCTAGCTGGTTTGTATCACCACCTTTTATTTAAACATAGGAGGTTTTTTAAAATTTAAATTAGATCTCGGAAAATAGATACTGTGCACCTTTGTGTTGGTAAGAAAAAGAAGTGGTGTCATTCATGTCAGATAATTGGTGGTTTTAGCTCTCTGCAGAATAAATTACAGCAGTCATATAATGGCCTTTCATCCAATCACTTCTCTACTCCAGATCTAGACTTGAAATGAGGTTTGTTGAAAACATCATTTCAGGGATTATTGACCACAGCAAAACCTTGTTGTACATGTTCTTTGTATGTATTGAAAATGCACGAGTTAAAAAGGTAATAGTTGGTGCTTCACCGGTGAATTGGAAGCTGGGGCCGGGAGGTGGGAGCTGTGGGTACCACCACAACACTGTGCTCTGTGGGGGAAGGAGGCAGTGGGGTCGGGGCACAGCCGTGGTGGGATGGTCAGCAGGAGGTGGGCTGGGCATTCCTCTTGGTGGGCGTTGGGGCCAGCTGGTGGGGAGGGCTGCTGTTAAGAAGGGAGGACTTGGTTTAGCCCATTTGGTTGACCAGCAGGCTAATGAGCAGGGATGCTTTGATACCTTTGCTACCTTCTGTCTGTTCAGTTGATCATCGTGGAGGTAATATGCAAAAGAGATAGCGCGTATATGATGAGTTGGTTGTACGAGTTGCTCTCTAGGATTTGACTGCCTTTCTTCTCATAGATGTACCTTCTCTCATGCAATCGTTGTCCCTTTTAGGGACCTCTCTGTAGTGCAGAAATACATTCAGATAATCTTGGGCCAGGAGTTCAAACCATCTTTATGTGAGAAAAGGTTAAAAGACAATGTGGTCGTAACCTACAAATACCAGTGCAGAAAGAGTAAAAGACAGTAAAAGACTCTGAAGCTGAGCAGAAATAAATATGTATAGCTAGGATCCATGGTTGGAAAGTGGCGGCAGACAAATTCAAATGAGAACTGAAGTGTGTGCTTTGACAGTCACAGTAATTAACCATTGGAGAAAATTGCCAGGGGATATTGGTAGATGCTCCATCACTTAAGTTTTATAAATAAAGACTGAATGTCTTTATAGAGCAAAACGGTATTTCTCAGCAAAGAGTCATGGATGAGCTGCAGGAGCTATGACTGTTGAATTCTGGGTTTGAGTTCAGGTTGGAGGCAGTGCAGAGGGGCTCGGTGCATCATGCTCCCTAGAATCCCAAGGACCTGCTGTTCTGAGAGCTGGCTGTCAGGCAGCACAAGCTGTCGTGTGTCCGGGCTCCTCTTTCAGCCACCTTTTACTTTTCAATGATTCAGGAGCTTGGTGCCTCTGAGCTGAACAAAGCCCTGCTTGAGGAACACAATAGGCACCGCAAAAGCTGCTCTGGTCTTGCAGCACTTGTCACAGGGAGTGAAACAACTCTGATGGAATAATTGATCATTTGCTTGACTAAGGATCAAAGCACCTGAAACTTGGTCACCTCCGTCTGCTATAGCCCGCCCTGAAAAAATACGTTCTTGAAAAATAGTCTTTTCCATTTACATTATTTACTCCCTTTTCCTTCTTATTTCAATCTAGCACAAAACCTGACAGCTCGGAGGGATGAGTGGTGGTCCTAGAACAGCAACCATTCGCTCCAACAGCTCTGGTTTTCTTAAGCAAGCTAGGGGATTTAGACGCCCAGCTTTGCATATAGATGAATGGGAATTAGGCTTGCCGTACCCCTAAGCAGCTTGGGAAATTTCAGCCCTTCTATTTCTGTTTCACCGCTCAACTTCTGATCCTCAGGAAAGTTCTCCGAGCTGTTCTTCCACCTGCTGAGTCCGAGGGGGGAGAGGCGGCCGGTGCAGCCCCTCGTCTGATTTATTTTCACCCCTGTGACCATCCTGTGAACCATCAGAGGAGGGGAGGTGGCAGGTTGGGTCTGGCTTTGTGCTGGAGAAGTGGTTTTCTTGCCTGCTTGTTTTCCATTCAACCAAATCGTGTGGCCCCTGCTGATGAGCTGGGTTCCAGTAAAACCAGAGCTGCCCCAGCACACAGTTTCTGTGATGATGTAAATGACACCTGTATCTTTTTATGTCTCTGGAAGTGCTTCTTACACTGTGCCTGCTTCAGCACTCAATAGCCAGCTTTTATGTGGCTGCACTGCTCTTGTGCCTGACAGTTCCTTTGCTTCTCGTCTGTCAGCCTGCTGTGGCTGTTTGCATTTCCCTCCTGCTGCATTGTTCAGCTGTTTTGAATTTGCTTCCAAAATGCACCGTGTACTTGTTCTAAGCCTCCAGATGGATCCTCACTGTTCCTGGTTTCTTTTAGAGCTGTATCATTGGGGAGAGCATCTTGTAGCCCCTAAGGAAATAATACAGATGGGGTGAAAAAAAAATTCCCTTTTCTTGCTTCTAGGTGGAGTTCACATCCAGCAAATCAGAGATCCAATCTCAGCACTTTGAGGATTGCAAAGATTCTCCAGCAGTGGGAAATATTTTTATTTGGTTTTCTCCCCGCTTTGTATCCTGTGCATGCATGGCAGAAGCGTGCTGAAACTGTGCCCTTCCCCTCTGCCCAAAACCTGGCTTTGGAGAAATAGGTGGGGCAGGGCTGGGACTGATGGGAGCAGCACATGCACAGTGAGAACATGGGCTCCAGGCTGCAGCCACTGTCCAGCTGTATGGGAACTGCTGAATCATGGCCTGAACCACTGATGGATCTCCTGAAGAGAGCACTGAGTCAGCCACGGGAGCACAGGCAAAGGCAATGCACCTGTGTGACCAGGAGTGGAGTCTGGCTCCTCCTCTCCCAGACCCCATTTAAGGGCTGACCACCACTGGGGATGGGTCACTTTCTGGAGATTGCTCCCTTTGGAGTTTTTTTTCCTGTGAGCCTGGGGCATGGGTGAGCGTTTCATTTATTTTTGATTACCTCTTTCCACTGTGATAATCTTTCTAGTTATACAATCTGTGAAATTCCATCCTAACTGCAGTACCATTTGGAGCTGTTCATTCTGTTAACTATACACCAGCAGAGCAAGAGGTTCCTGGTTTGGCTGTGAGCTGAAGCACAGAGGTCAGTGCAGACCTCCATGTGTCCGTACCCTTTTATCCAGTTATATCCATGTAGGGTTGGGTAGACACAAAACACACCCTTTCTTGAGGGTCAGATCTTGGACCTCCTTGGTACATCAGTGTTCACAGGTGTCATGGATTCAAAAGGTTATAACAATATGGTACCACCGTGGCTTTGAACATTAAATAAAATCATGGCACGGGGCCGGGACCTGGTGGGGAGGGGTTGGAAGCAAAGTTTTACAGCCCTGTTATAAACCCTGCAAAGCAGGAAAGGGTCTGAAAGGAAAGCTTGACCCCTCCTGGGGCTGCCAGGTGCTGCTCTGGAGATATTGTGGTCTCGCTGCGGGCTTCATTAGCCAAAGGGAAAAACATCTTCATCCTTGGCAGCCCTCTCGGGGGAGTCAGTTAATAGGAACCAGATCACGGGCAGTGCCGAGACTTTGTCAAGTCGGGAGAAACAAACCACGATTTGATTGTTCCCTCCACGAGGAGATCGGGGCGGAGATAGGGTCCAGCTGTCCAGCCATCTAGGAGACTAATTAGTCCAATTAATTAAGAAGTTGCTCTCTGTTTCCCCAGTGTCGCACAGGGCTCTGAGAGAGAGAGTGACAAGGGTGCAGAGAGCGAGAGGTCAGAGGGAAAGCTTAATGTCTGTTGGGGTAGATACACAGTAATTAAGTGACAATAGACAGGAACTTTGCTTCTGGAAGAGTGCTAATTAAAACCTGTAGGGTACTGTTCTCCCTCTGGGTATGCAGCATGTGCCCGTGTGTCCCACTAGCACAAATGGGACTGATCCAGCAAGGAAGGATTTACTCCGTCGGTGTTCCAGTGCATCTTTTGCTCAGAGTTCCTTGTGCAGGTGGCATTTAGTGCAGAGCATGTGTGTCCGGGTCTCAGGTGGCTTTGGAGGCCCAAACATCTGCAAAGAAGCAAGATGTGAGTTCTGTTTTAAGGATGGGAAAACAGTCCTGCAGCAGTTGCAGGAGCTGTGCTGTGCCCAGAGCTGGTGGCAGAACTTCTCCTCCGCTCCCAGGTGCGTGGCAAAGGATGCCACTACATCAGGACCTGTCTGCGCCGTGGCCTTGCTCGTGTACTCTTCATTTTGGGCATGGCTGTATGTCCTTGCTTGTTCTTACAGTCCAAAAAAAAAACAAACTCTCCTTCTTGGTACTTGGTCAGGTGCAGTGTGGCACGCCAAGGCCATGGGCAGCTGACAAGAGGAGACCCAAGGCAACGGAGCAGGATGCTTGCTGCCCAAATGCTATTCGTGCTTCATACCCACAGCAATGAGATCCGTTCTCAGTTGAAACCCGAGCAGCAAATGTTAACATTTCATTTTAAAACCTAAGCCAATCCACTTTGTAATCCAGACACGGCATCCGGAGTGAGCATTGCTGTTGGATAATCACAGAGTGGTGTGGCCTTTTGCCCCCGTGCCTCGCACAACACACCCGAGGCGTGAGATTAGGCTCCAATAATAACACACCCCGTTGTGCCTTTTTGCTCAATTGATAAACCTGCTGTATTAGGAGATATTGTCATAAAACTGAATGGCACCCTGTAAACCTGAATCACTCTCTCTTCCTTGTAGCCAGAGAATTAGATGTTTGAGCTCCCGTCTTGGCTTTATTTCATGTCTGCAATATGCAAGAGACTATATAAGCTGCTTCTTTATTGTTTTTAAAACACTATGAGCAACTCCGGTGCTGTATAAATATCTGTTTTATATACTTTGTCTGATTCCTGCCTCACTCACTGCTGTGCAGCTCTGCTGGCTTTTACATGGGTCATCTCGCTTTACACCTTGCTGGGGAGAGCAGGATGTCACCCACTTCTCTGCAGTGCAAGGAGAAGGCGCAGCTCAGGGTCATCCTGGGAGTGTGCTGGGGGGCTGCCATGCTCTGCATCACTCCTTGTCTCTCCAGCAGCAAAAGCAGCCGGGGGTTCTTTGCACTAACAGAGACAGAAAATTGGAAAGGGGCTTTTTTTTCCCCTGCTCACATCCCTGCCCCGTGAAGCTTCCAGCTTCAGCAGCACGCGGGTGCGACGCTACGGGTGAGGGCTGGGCCGTGGTGCTGGGTGGCTGAGCATCCCAGGAGCACTGCTCTGCAGCAGATTGGTGACAAAGCCGTGGTCCCTCGCCTGCAGTGCCCCGCAGCGCGGCACGCTGCTGCCACGGGCACGGCCGCTGCCCCCTCCCCGCAAGGGATTAACCAGGAAGTGATACAAAAGGCACATATGCTCCTGTGTCCAGTCCTGTCTATTCATATGTGTGTTACTTAGCCTAATAAGGATTAGACTTAATGAATTGGAAGGAGTTAACAATATAAAGAGGCAATACAAAAAGGCCTAAGTAGTCGTAATTCCATTTCATGTAGCTTTGGTGTTGCTTTGCTTTCAGCGAATAGGTGTAATCCTCTTTGAAATCAAAGGTGGTACAAAGTATGAATTTAAATTTGACATTTACAGCTCCTGTAAGATTTAGTATTCCAGAAAGGTTTGCTCTTCAAAAAAACAAGAAGGGAAAAAAAAAAAAACCCCAACCCAACCGGCGCACCATCTGCTCCCAGGACTGCCCCGGTGTGGGGCTGCCCCGCACAGACACGCACAGTGTACACTCGTGGCCACAGTGCAGGTCCTCCTGCCCCATAGCAGCACCCAGGGCTGAGCCTGGGACCCCCACCATCCCTGCTCTCACCCGGAGACCCCACTTCTCATCCAGACAGGGAGCACAGGCCCAGTGATCAAATGGGTCTTACCCATCTGTTGCTACAACATGCATTGCCTGCACTGTGCTCTGGGAGGGAATGGCCCCTTGTGCCCCCCGGGGCTGCCCCAGTTGTGCAGCTGTGTGAGCTGCAGGCCTGGCTGCCAGGGTCCCGTGGTTACCCCATGCAGTTGGGCTGTAGTGTGCTGCCATCATCCTCACCTCTGCCAAGAGTGAAGCAAGGAGTGTGCCTGGGGCTCGGGAGCTCAGCTCCTCTGACATGTCTGTGAGCAGTGCCCTATTTCGGTCTGTAATTCCCTTCTTCTGTTCCTGTGTTCAAATGTGCTTCCCCTGCCTTTGAGAGCAGCATCCCTGGGGAAACCAAAGCGTGGCACACTGCTGGCTGGAAAGTGGGACAACGAAGTGGGGGAGCTCCCAGTTCCAGAGCTGGCAGCAATTGGTGACGGGGTGCTGCCCTCGCCCTTCTCCTGCTCCCCTGGTGGACGTGTGTCAGCTCTATCCTCAAAGATATTTTTTTCTTGCTCCTGAAAGCAGACAGGCTCTGCGTGGAGGTGTCATTTGCTGCCTGTCCCTTATGTCATTGATTTTTAAGTCGTTAATTAACGCTAGGTGTCAGCCGGGAAGATGAATTCTGGCCCTATTCTCCTTTCTCTTTTGTTTTTTGGATTGTAAATGTTATAGATCTCCCATGATGGAGGGATGAGGGGTCAAAGGACACGAGAGCATCTCTGCATATGTGCACACAGTCCTCCCCGAACTGCCCATCTGCATCACTCGATAGATGGAGACGGCTGGCGGGGGGGGACGTCCCTTTTGTTGCCTGTGTCACTTCAGATAGAGACATATCAGCTTTGGATGGAAAGTGTGGTCGTGTCTGCACACGCATGCGCACCTGGGTGCAGGGGAATGTTCTCGGCGCGTTGCTGTGCCAAATTTTACCATATATTGTGCTTTGCTGTCTTTGCAGAGGCTTGGAGGCACGGCAGGGAACTGCAGAGCACTGCAGCAGTGCCCTTGGTTGGTTGTCTGGAAGCGTTTAGATAGTTATGGGGACATCACGTGGGTTTGTTCCGTTTGTTCCACGTTCCGATGTCCCCAGTGGCTCAGCCACCCAGCGTAGATGTGCCACGGTGCCAGGTTTGTCCCCACGTGCAGGGCAGCATCACCACGTCAGGTGGCAGCATGCAGGGAGGGCATGGCACAGCCACAGCACTCCGGGAGGGCAGGGAACCGGCTTGGAAAACAGCAAAAGGCAAACTGCAAAAAGCACCAGGGGAGGAGGAGAGCAGAGCACTTATGCAGTCTTTTATTAGCAGCATTAACACTTAACAATATAAATGAATGAGGCGTGACACGAGTGGATTGGCTGAGGCAGGCGAGGAACCAGGACCTGCAGTATGCTGGGAAGCTGACACCTCGGTGCTGTGCTATCAAGAGAGCAAAAATGTCTCTGGGAGGTTGGGCTGGGTGGGAACTGGGCTTGGTGGGAGCTGGTGCCATCTGTGCCATGGTGCAATGTCCAGCACCAGTGCCTCAGAGCAGGACAAGAACTTCAGGTCCCCCCAGCCCCATCTCAGAAAGAAATCAGCTTCAGATCAGTGGGCTCAGTGTCTTCTTGAAAGCCTACGTGGTTGCAAAATACAGTTGAGTGGAAATTCTCAGTATCACGAACATCATCCTCCGTTTCCTAATCCTTATTAATTTGCCGTGCTTCCTTGTTCTTACCATACACATGCCCAGAGGAAGCTGCTTTGTTTGTGTTTTCTTACTTCAATGGAATGAAAGGGAAGCAGAGAAAAGGCAATGCTGCTCGAAAGGCGAACAAAACACAGTGAGCCTGCGTGTGCTGGACAGCCCTTGGACAGAGCACTGGCAATAACAGCTCACCTGGAGCAGCCTGGGTGCTGGGGAGGAGGTCCTGCTCTGGTTTGTGAAATCTGATCTGTTCCTGAAGCCAAAACAACAACAAAATGTTTTGCACAAGTCTCTTCAGAGACCCCCAAGGACAGACATGAGCTTTGCTGGGGATTGTCTGCAGTGTTGATCCTGGTAAACAAAAAAAGAAGGGAAGAAGAAGAGGTGGGAGATAGGGCCCCTCCTGAGCCCCGAGGAGCTGCAGCCACAGTGCCCTCGTGGTCACATCCCATGGCCACATCAGTCTCAGCTGCTGCTGCTGCAGTCTGAGCAGTGCTCACAAAGCAGTGTGATCTGATTTAGGAGCGTTCCCGGCTCCTGAGGCTCGCTGGCTCTGCTACCAAACTGCCTCCCTGGTAAAAGCTTTTATCGCGCCGTTAAGTGCGTGAAAAATTCCAGATTCCCTCTGCTTCAGTTTCAGTCCCCAGCACGGCTTTTACTGTTTTCGAATATCTTGAATTTTATTTCATTTTTTAACCTCTAACTCCGTGTTTTCTGAGCAATAATTCAAGCAGTGCCCGGAGCTGGGGATGCCATGGGGTGCCCGGAGAGCTGTGCTGGCAGAGCGGGGCACGGCATGAACGTTCCCCATGGAGGGAACAGACGTGGAGGGCTGAGCAGGAGACAGAAGTGTGCTGCTGTGTGGAGGGGCTGGGAGCTGCTCGTCTGCCAATTGCTGCTTCTGGAAAGAGAAAAACAACACAACTTGTGGAGGGTCAATTGCAAATGAGTTTGGCAAGGGTGATGCTGAATTTTCCCACGCATGGATCTAAAGCAGGCTCAGCTTGTTTTCCACCTCGGAGGCTGATCCAGCAATACACACTGCTAATCCACTGTCCCCTTGCCGTACTGTAAATCAATCGTGGGTCACAGGTGAAGTGTTCTCACACTCTGGGGTTAAGAGCGGACCATAGACCCACGGCCATGGGGTCACTCCACCATCGTGGGCTGAAGGTTGGTGGTATCAGCACTGGGATCTGGGGGTAAGCTTTTATCAAGCGTCAGAACAATGAATTTCTGGTGAGAAGTTTTCTGGGGGAAAGCTTTGGGTTGTGCTATTAATCATTAACCACTTTGCTCCTTTTCCCTCTTCCCTGGAGGACGCAGTGGTCGGAGAGCTGAGGTCATGGAAAGCCCTGTTTCCAAGTGCTGGCTCTTGGCTGACATTCATCCTCTACTTTTCAGAAAGCTCAGACTTTCTGTGCTTCTGAGAACTTTTTCTTGTCCTGGCAGTTTTCCTTCAGACAATTTCCCGTTTCCCTCACAATTCCTACTCTTCCATATACGTACATGCAGCTGTATGAAGCACCAGAAATGCACTGAAAAAATACAAAAAGTTCTTAAATCCCCGCTCACCTCCCAGGTGAAGTGCCATAATGAGAGAGGGCTTCTCAGAAAGGTGATGAAGAGGGAGCAGGCAGGTGTGTGTGACCCTAAATCAAGCCCTGGCACGTAGCACAGCCCTGTGTCCAACGGGATGCTGGCTCTTGAAAATTTACAATATGCTTGGTTAAAGCAAATAATGTTTTTCTGTAACCAGCCCTCTGCTGTGGGGTTATTGCTGTGCTACCAACATGGGCTGTAAATATATCCAGACAACAAAACTATTTATTAGAGAAATACACATTCTGACACATAGCCTTGAGTTTCTTGGCACACCAATACCCCTCCTGCAGTGCCCGCTGGTGCTGAGCTGGGCAGCAGTACCCCTTCTGTGTCCGGGGTGGAGGATGGGTAATCCTTGTGGGGATGTGACCACTTCATTGGGTGGCCCCTCCCTTCCTCCTCTTTGGGATGCCCATAACGTGACCATCTCACGTCCTCCATCTGCCATCTCCCAGCCCACGACACGGGGCTCCTGCTAATTCCTCAGCCCAGACCTTTCATCCGAGTCTTAACTATTTTCCCGGTTCAGAACAAGCTATTGTTAAAGTGACATCTTAATGCCAGCTCTCTGATTGATCTATTACCTGTCTCCCTACATAGGGACGAGGAAAAGAAATGAGAGAATCCTTTAATCATTAGAATTGGAGAAATATAGCTTAAGAAAACCTCCAACAACGAACAACTTATTCAAAAAGTTAACACTCTCCACGTGTGCTTTCTGAAGGCTGTAACAGATGGCTTTGTGCTGCCAGTGGGAGCTCCGTGTCCCTGCAACCCAGGGAGGATGAGTGGCACCGTGTGCAGGGGGGGCACGGCAGTGCCTCTGCCTGCTGGTTATGGCCAGGGGGAAGCAGTGGCACTCATCCTGTCCCTTCAGACCTAGAGCAGGCAGAGCTCTGGAGGGTCCATCTGCACAAAGAGTTCTTCCCTCTTGGATGCTCATTCAGCACCTTTTCCCCGTTCCAGTTTTAATAAGAACAAACAGCACCATGTCTAAATATTTAGTAGAAAGACGTAGGAGCAGCAGTGCCTGGACAGGCAGGACATCTTTCAAGGGATACATCAACGAGCAAAAATCTATTGCGGAGCATCGTTTGGGATGTGTGCACTTCCCCTGCATAAATTCTCACCGTGATTTGGGACCTGCTCCTCGCTTGTCCGTGCGGTGGCTTTTATAAACAATTGCTCTGTTTAAAAATACATGTTAAAGTGTGTTAAGTAATGTAAGCAAACAGCACATGTGCTGTATCAGAGATGCTTTATGCTGCTGCCTCGGAGCTGGTTTGCATACTGATTTGTGGTCGTGCCTCGACTGCTCCTGGCATCTGATCTTTCTTGCAAACGAGGCTATTTTGCCTCAAGGGTTCTCTACCGATTAAGTAATAAATAAATAAGGGTAAAATGAACCTAGCTTTGCCTAAAATAATTTCGGAGGTTAAAAAAGAGAAAGAAGGGGGCTGCTATTGATCTGAGCTATTAAAATATCACAGCTACTTTTCTGGATTAAATGGCAATGGATTTTGGAGGCGAACGTGGAGAGAAAGAGTGAAAAACAACTGTGCAGGAGATTAAGGGGTTTACGTGCTAATGGGGATTGTTTGTGTTTGTTGTTTTTTTCTTGGCTGTTCCATACAGTCACCCCTGGTCCTTGTGCTTGCAGCAACGCAGAAGATTATTCCAAAGTCGGTTCCTAATGAACGTTGCTTTTTAAATTGGGCTTGCAAAAGTTTATTTTTGGAAGCCCAGAAAGGAATCCAACCCTAAATCCCTCTCTTCTTAAACTCTCAGATTGCAAGGTCTGGCAGGCCAAGCACACGGGTCCGTCTGATGCCTTAAACCCGACACCCGCTTCCCTAATCGCCTTCAGATGGTCCCAGCGATAGCCCTGGAGATAAGCTGTGAGACAGGCTCAGCTGCCAGCCCATCACATCGCCTGCCCTCGAGGCGACGGGCAAACGGAGCTGACCGTGACGTGGGGTGGGAGCTGACACTTGGGATCCCTATGGCGTGGGACCGTGGTCTGGCTCTGCTTGTCTGAGGGGCTTCCAGCACTGGTGCTGGCATCGAGCACCAGCTCAGCCCTCAGCCCCGTGCTGTGCCAGCATCGCATGCGCAATTCCACCTCAGAAATGGCTGCAAAGCGTTGGCAGTGCTGGCTGTGCTCTGTGTTGGGGAGATAAAATGAAACCAAGCTCTATAATGTTTTATAGCTGCCGCTGTAGCAGCAGCAAGTGCTACTGTAGTGTACTGCAGTACTTGGCATCGCATGAAGGGTAAGCCAAGGGCAGGCAAAAAGAAATCCCTGGTTTTTAATATTATCAAACCGCAAGTATCCCAAGTCCCTACAAATAATGAAGAGTAAATTTAAAAGGGACTGTGAAAAATAGGGCAATGAAGATCTGCGCTCTGTTGATTTATCCAGTGAAAATAAGCAGAGGAGTGGAGGCGGGAGAGGGAGTAATTCTCTCTGTGCTCGGCTGTTGCAGGCGGCATTTGCTGCATGGCAAAGAGCAGCACCGGGTGGGAAGCCCCGGCCGTGGGAGCCTCAGTGTGTGTCTTTGTGATGGGGGGATGCTGGCAGCAGGACGGAGAGCTCCCCGTGTGAGTGACAGCCGTGTGCTTGTAGGACGGGCTGGAGGAGGCACGGGCAGGCGGAGGGATGCACGTTTCCCCTTCACATGTGAAACTTGCCTCGTTTGGCAGGAGCCCAGCGGCAATTAATCAGCAGGAGCCTTGTAGAAAGCCTCTTCCTGGGAAATAAGGGTACAGAAAATTCCTTTAAATTCAACATAATTTAAAACAAAGTACTATGTCAACAGAGGAGGGGAGGAAAGGGAGGGAAGAACAGATTGGCAGTGCCACTGCACCTCCTCTGGCTTGGTCCCCTGCACAGCAATGAGTGGGACGGGGCTGCCCATGGGATGCTGTGCTCCCACCACGCAGCCCTGAGCAGGAGAAATGCTCATGGGGGGGGGGAGAACAGAATGGGAGAAGGAGATCAGATTTCTAAGCACCCTTGAAACCAAAGCTGCGCTGTTTATAAACTGCCATAAATATTAATTGATATTTAATAAGGTAGGCAAACACAAGGGAAAGTATTGTTTTGGCCAACTCCTACGCAGCGGTCCCAGCGAAGCGTGAAAGAGTTTGTGTAACTTTCCTCGGAGGTTGAGTGCAGGTCGTGCAAGGTCCTTTCTCCTGGCCGCCGTCCCAGCTTTTTAAGCTAGGAGGGAACACGGGAGGCTCCTGGGAACTGAACCCAAATACCTGCAGCCTGCAGAATGAAACTGCTCGGCCGCGAGCAGCTCACGGGCTGCGAAGTGCGGAGGCGAAAGGATGCAGGCACTGCCCGACCTGCAGCTTTCCGAGGGGATTAGGCAGAGTTGGGACTGTTTGGTCAGATGTGAGGCACGATGAGATAATCACAGCCGTTAATTGATACGCTTTCCCACATAACTTGGCAGCTCAGACAGGTGGTGCACAGCCCGGCCACTCACACGCATTGTGCTGCTGGCTGCGGGCTCCAGCTCGTCCAGCTGAAATGACAGAGAGCTGGGGTGATGCAGAACAAGGGAAAGCTTTGCACCCACTGGGGTGCCATGGTTCCCACCAGCCCTCACAGGGCTTCTCTGCGTGATCTGTGCTACCAAAGGGTGGAGCAGAATTGACAGGAAAGCGTTTTCTCTGTTGAGTGTTGTGACTCGCTGAGGTTTTGCTGCCAGCTCTGGAAAAAGTATGATCAAATTGTGTTTTAATTTTATTTCTCGTTCTCCTATCGTGCATGGGCTGATTCATGGGCTTGCACTAAGACTTGGAGGAAAAATCAATTTTGAGCAGAATGGAGGCTGGTTTTATAGAATTAAGGTCTAAGCTGCGCTCAGTGCCTGCTGTGGGGCCCTTGGTGCCTGCTGTGGGGCTCTTGGTGCCTGCTGTGGGGCCCTTGGTGCCTGCTGTGGGGCAGCTGTGCCCCTGGGTGCAGCAGTGGGGCTGAGCAGGCCGAGCTGCCACAACCGCCTGTCCCTGCAATGTTTATTCTTTGGGAAACCATGGAATCCCAACCCAGGGGTGCAATGCCAGGTTTCTGTTTCGCAAGAAATTTCATTGGAAAAAAATGAATGTGACGTCTATTCCGACGGCTCGTGGCCTCAGTCTGTGCCTGTGATTTTTCTTGTCATTGGTTGTGGTGGGATAGCATAGCACGTTGGTTAGCAAGACCCCCAAAATGCCCTTTCCGGGTCATTTCTCAAGGAGTAACAAGAGCCAGAAACCTTCTCACAGCAACCCACAGGACAACGAGAGTCAATGGGAGATCAGATCACTGACAAAAACAGCGGATCCTGAGCATCAAAGGGAAGCTGGTGATTTTACAGAGTTTGGAGCCCTCTTTGCCCTGGTTTGCCTTTTCATTTTGGCCTTTCTTTCCAGCAGTGCTCGTTGGGTTGCCCAGCAATGGAGCTCTGCTCCGACCGGGCAGTGCTGCTCTGGGCTGTGCTCACATCCAAACTGAGCCCTGGCTGCAGAGCTCAGCGTCACTGCTGGCATTCAACCCACAGACAAAGACAGCTTCACAATAGTTGCCTGTATCGAGTTCGCCAGTTTTAATTACAACACCCCACAGTGGAAATTTCACAAAACGTTTTATCCGTGCGTAAAATTTAATTAAACAAACAGAACCCTAAAGAAAGCATTACATTTGTCACAGCCAAATCTGCAGCGAAGCGGGGTATTTCCTGCGCTTCCACATGGGTTATGTCTCGGGATTGACAGGGGTTACCTTTGATGCAATGCAGATGGAAAATCAGAATTGGTTGGGCTTAATCCCCCTCCAGCAGGCTCAATGGGGCAGTGGGGGCAGTGGCCGAGCCCCTGCCAGCTCTCCTCGTGCCACGGTGGAGGTGGCAGCAGTGCTGGTTGAGCTTGCTCTGTGATAGATGATGGGAAACGTCTGCCTTTGTATTTCCAAGGCCACGATGGCATCTCTATTTGATAAAGCAATTGGATTATGTCTAATCCCTGCACTTGGAGGCGTTTTATTAGAAAACGCTTTCTTAAATGCGTCTCCGTCAGCCCAAGTGGTGGTGTAAAATGTCACTCATGGGAAAACTGTGGCCAAGTTCTCCAGAGAATCTCCATCTCCTCAATTTGGGGGCTGGGTTTGGATTTAAGGCACATTCAATGAAGGCTCCGTTCTAACAGCAGGAACTTGGCTGTGCTCTTTAAGGAGCCTCCAACGAGCCCCGCAGTGGAGACGCTGCATTTGTAAGCAGGTGCTTAAATCACTTTGTGCTCCGATTCAGGATATTGCATAGGAATTCAGATTCCGTCATAATGAATGATACGTGCACGAAACGTGAACTCTGTAAATGTAGGGAAACAAGCTGTCAAGCTGCCCGAGCAGTGCAAACAGAGGCGAGCGCTGTGCGCGCAATGCAATGCGGCGTCTCAGGCACTTCCTGCGGGACACGCTCCTCAGATCAAAGTTGGAGCTCGGAGAGGAGGTGAGGGATGGAGTGCTGGATGGCCATGGGCACGAGCAGCTGGGGGGGGGGGGGCACCTTGGGGTCGTGGGAGCAGGTTCCAAACAGCACTGAGCTCTCCCAAGCGCACCCCAAGTCACAGCTGAGGTCCCGTTCTTCTGTCCTCTGTCCTCGTGGTGGGAACGTGGCCAAGAGCTGTCGCCTTTCAGTGGTCAGGCTTCCCGAGCCAAAATACCTGCCAGCTTCCTTCATTTGCGTGGATCAGGCACATCCGAGGAAAGCCCTGCCTCGCTCCGCTGATCTCAGCCTTTTGAGCCAAACTAACACACTTCCTGCACTCACGCGTTATGCCATTGTAACTGAACCCCTTCTGACCCTTCTTGGGCATCCATCACCCACCCAAGAGCTGAGCAGGGTTCACTGAGCCTCCAGCAGGGCACGGAGCCAGGAGAACGTCTCCTGTTTCATCCAGGGACTTCTGGGGCTGCTTTGGCCAGAGAGCTGTGAATCTTGGAAAAGGAGGAAAGAAATCCAGAAATTATTTCATCAGTATGAATAGCCTTGGAAACAGGGATCAATGGCTGGATTACTTCGTCTGCCAAATGAATGCAGTCAGGTGGGCTCTGTGGGGAGCAGCCACCTGGGAAACAGGGATGAGTGAAGATGAGAAATGTGCTTGTTTTGCTTTGCGTGTGTGGTTAATACAGGTCCAAAAAGCAATGAGCTGCAGCCTCCAGGTGACTGGACCCTGTCCATCCCATCCTGCCCCAGTTCCCTCAGTACACCACAGGCAGCAGCAGCTCCTCCTGCCCTACAGATCCAGAGAGCCGTGGGGATTCTTGCTTGAGATGTGCTGACTCCACTGGAGGGACTGATTTTGGGTTGGGAGTGTGGGAGGTAGCACAGCACGTGCCTGAGCACCATGCTGACACCTCCAGCGTCCGAAACCCCAAACCTGGCTGCACACCCTGCTGTCTGGTGCTTATAAAACCTTACCTGAACACGTGCAGAAAGCGTTTAAACAAAATGCATCCTCAGAGGAAGGATATCGGTTTGCCAAAAATACTGAAGTGTGTTACTCCAGAAGAGTGCTGTGGTTTAGAGTTTGCTTTTCCCCGTGGAATGTCATCTGCCGTGCCCTGCACGCCGTGCATCCGAGTGCAGGAGCAGCTGACACCCACTGTGTCACACTGGAGATGCACCAGCTCATCCTGAGTGACCAGTGGGCAAAAGCAGAGAAGCATTTTATTCCGTGGCTGGTATTTCACTATACGAGGGCTTTTGAAATAAGGAAAAATGGGTGGAAATTGCAGTGGGCTTAGCAGACAAAATTGAGCAGTTGACTGTGGCAAGGCACACAGTACTTAAATGCAAGAGCTGATCTAATCGTTGTTCTCGAGGAAGCTTTTTGCTGCATTTTAGCACACAAAGCTTTTCGTTTTCTCTTTTGTGGCTTGAGCTGCTATTTAAGAAAGCAAAAATCAATAAACCTTTCCAGCTTTCAATCTTTTGCCCCAAAAGGTGTTTTTTTGGGTAGTGTTTTGTCATTCATAAGCTGTGGCGACAAATCCTTGACATCATTCGTGGATAATATCGATCAGCTCTTCCGTTGCGCCAAAGGACAAATAGAAATCATTTATCTGTCTGGACTCCAAAACAGCGAAAGACAAAGGGCTCTGCCAGCCACCCATGACAATCAGCAGCTGAAGGTATTAGCGGGGGGTCAAGTTCAGAGGTCAGCGGTCAAACAGGTTGTCATCAGTTTCTCACAGCTATCAGAGTGGAAAAACCCAGCTGGTTCTTATTAGCCAAAGCCCATGCTGGGGCTGGGCAGGGAGCAGGGCTCGGCGCTGGTTTTCCATGGCCATCGCTGCTGGCATCGCTCTGAGCACGTCTGGGCTCCGTTTGCTTTGGAGAACTTGGGTGATTTCGTTCCACCTTCTGCACCTGCTGTGGGGAAGTCTCTTCTTGGGCAGGGAGCCCCAGGCCTGCTGCTTCACATCCATCCCCCGTGTGGACTTCTGCTGAGGAAAGCCGGAGCTCTGTGGGCTCAGCATTGGGGTACTGCTCCAAGGAGCGTTTCGATTCCACCTCACATCAGTGCCACCAAATCACAGCAAACAAACGCTCTGCCAAGGTACCCCCTGATTCCCTTTGTGTGTTTGGAAGGAGCCTGCAAGCTCTGAGTCAGCACGAGCCTCAGCTCTAGCACATCTGCAACAGAAGGAGCAGCTGAAGAAAGATATCTGCTGCCAACTTGTATTTTCCTGCCGTTGAACAGACACCTCTCCAGCCCTCAGCCTGCAGGGAAGAGGGATGCCCACCTGGAGGGATGCTACCCTCACTCTTCAACCAGTTTTTTCCCTCTCATCCACAACCAGTTGAGACAATGGAGACGTTTTTACAAGAAGCAAGCACCTCGCAGTGCTTAGGCAGCTTGGGAAGTGCCTGTGCAAACACAAATTCCCACTGGATAAATAAACCAGGCCCACGTGACAAAACCCATGTGGATATACGGAGCGCCTTGCTTAAATTCCTTCTCCAGGATAGAAATTCTCCCTTTTCTTTTACTTTATTCTCCCAAGGACGCTGTCAAGGTCACCACCAATCCTGATGCTCCAAAGAGTGTATCAGGGATACAAACCCATTTCGCCAGGCTATTGTTGTATGTATCCTCCTGTGCATCCAACTTCATTTCCACTTCAATTTTATCAACCTTCCGCTGGAGACTCAAGGAGATAGGAAACAAGTACTGACACGAATTAGCCCGGAGATTGACTGATATAGCTCAGCCCAGGGAACCCTGGGTAAAGCCTTCTCGAGGTTCTTTCTCTCCCCCTCTCTCTTTCTCTGTCTTCTTTTATTTTTTCCCCTTTTTCTCCCCTTTTATTTTATCCACTGTGCCCATCGTTGTCAGTCACCTGTCAGAGATGTCACCAGTCCTGCCCGTGGCACCAGGTGGGGTGTGCAGGCAGATGGACACCAAGAAACACCCGATGCAGCGTGCTAAGGATGGCAGTGAGCTGAAACCAGCCCTCTGCTCCCAAACTGCTGTGAGCCCAGGATGCTCATCCCTTGCCTGGGCATGGAGGGGCACTGCACTCCTCACTGCCCTCTGCTCCCACAGGGATGGATGGGGATACAGGAGCTCTGCTGCCCACACCCTGGGCACGCTCCGATCCCACTCCTTCCTCAGAGTTGCAGGAGTGGGGAATTTATGCTCTTTGGGTTCCAAGTGGGCTCCTAAGGAAAGGGGGAAAGAGAGAAAGAGAATGAAAATGATTTTAATTTTTTTTTGGCGTAGAAATGAAGCTGATATTGAAAGTGAGTAAATTTTAATGAAACGGTGCAAAAATGACATCATTTACTCAGAAATCATTAATTTGTCAGCATTAATATTTCAGCTACAACATTGCCTGTCATTCTGTGCCAGCAATGACTGATAAATCTATAAAAGTGTGCTGCTAATTTACTGAATATTTATGTGCAGTGTCATTTGCAGAGTAGGATTTGAATTTATTTCACTCAGTATTCAGCTGGAGAACATTTCTAGCAAACCGAAAATGAGCAGCACCAGGCTGTGCAAAGTAAAGCTGGCCAAACTTCCTAAACAGTTTGCTACGAGGCAAGGCACGGGCACAGAGAGATGGGATGGGATGGGATGGGATGGGATGGGGTGGGATGGAGCATGGCACCACTCAGCCCTGGGGCTGCTCCTGCCAAGATTTGTTGCATCAGCATTATTGTTCATCTCCAGATCCCCTTAAAAGGCATTGGCTCATCCCCTGTACCTCCCAGAGACACGTGCCTGGGGAAGGAGCAGATGCTCACAGAGCAGTGCTTGTTAGGAATTTGTGTGCAGGTTTGTAAACTGGTTGGGAAGTTTGCAAAGGTGGGGGAGAGTGGGAGGTTTTGGAAACCTGTGCCACTGGGATGCATGGGCACGGACATGACCATCAGCTGGGGTGAGCTCTGCGAGTTGGGGGTCCTGGCAGGGGGCTTCAGTCACTGTGGGATGCAATTTGAGGATGATGGAAACCAGTCGGGAGTTCAGGCTTAGTTTGGTTCAGGCAGGAAGAAGTAAGAAACACGTTTTCTTTGGTGGCATGAAGGTGAAATTTCCATTTGTTAATTTGAAAATGAAAATGTTTTAATTTTCCATTCCAAAATTTCTTTCTCTGGGGCTGACATGATCCAAGCCCTTTCCTCCTTTGGTGTGACAGATTTTTAAAATGAAGTAGGCAGTCCTGTTTGGGGTCAGGTAGAGGGACACTGCTTTCCTTTTGCAAAACCAAACACTTGCCATGCCTAGAGGGCTGTCCCCTGTGCCCACTGGTGCTACAGAAGAGCAGTTTTGCCCTCTGCCCTATGCTGATGTGGATGCCCAGGAGTAAGGAGGCGCATCCGTGGGTGCTCCCCAAGCACTGTACCTGCCACGTGTCCCCATGGAGGGACATGCTGGTGGCTGCTCCTTGTCCCTGTGCCACTCCTGATGGCAGCAGTGCAGCCAGGCCACCAGCACTGGGTGATCTGTGTGCCAGGGAACCTCCCCACCGTGAGAGCCGAGTGCTGCTCACGCAGGGCCATCCGTTAGGCTGAAGACCACAGGAACTGCTGGTAATTAACAGGCATATTAATCCAGTAGAACACGATAGCCTTATTATAGTCACATTTTTCACTTTCATCAGAATAATATCATATTATATTAATATTTATTTCTTGCTAATGGGCTGTGAAATGAGCCGGGTGAGGTGTGTGGTGGCATGCGGTGCAGGAGGGTGGAGCAGGGGGTGCATCACACGTCTGCTGCCTCCTGGTAGCCCCTTGTGCCCTCCCCTCACTCATCCAAGGGTACCAGGAGCATCATCACGCTCCCTGCAAGGTCCCAGTGCTACCAACAGCAACCCATCCTGGCATGGATAGTGGCACCAAGGCCCCTGCCCATAGCAGGCACAGGGTGGGGGGCACAGCTTGGGAGGAAGCGAGGACCCGCGGGGTCAGACATGGTTGTGTATGGCTGTCATCAAGGTGGAGATTTACTTTAAAGAAAGGAAAAAGATCTTGCTTATACTTCATGCTCACATTTATTACTCCGGAAAATAAGGTTGGTGTGAGAGTGAGGAATAAATCCCTTCTAAAAATACATTGGGTGGATGCATTAATTTTCCATGGCACATGGATGAGGGCAGGAGAATGAATTTAAACGTGATTCATTCTCCAAAACGGATCTTAAGCCTTTTAATTGTTGAGTGTTGGCGCAAAAACATATTATTTATGAAGCCGTGGCTTGGTTCTACATGGCCTCTGCACCTTTTTTCTTCTTTTAAAGCAAATCTCATTTATTTTTTTCCTAAAAGGTGCTCCCGGATCTAATATGAGCGTGATGAATATTTCATTTCCAGCGTGGGGCTGCTCCCGTGGGTCGCTGCCTTCGGGCTCTGCCCAGACCCCCTCTGCCCACGTTGGGATCTGTGGTTATCTTCTCTTTCTGAAGGCTGTGGCCCCTGTTTCCATGTCACTGTGCTGCCATGGGGCTGGCAGAGCCCTCTCACTACAAGCTCATCAGAGAAGGGGGAATTGTAGTGGATGCTGGGGATGCTCATTGCTTCCCAGGTGGGTTTTGCTGGTGATGCTGGGCTCGTTGCTCACTGCCCATCTCAGGCTGCTCCCTTCCTGGGGCATCCATTCCTGTCAAACTCACGTGGGTCACAGCAGGCAGAGTAAGTGTAGGCGGCACCAGAGAGACCTCGCTGTCGTAGAACTTTATGGCTTTCTTGAAAGTAATATGGTCATACAATAAAAACGTTTCACAGGAGAGGAAAACTCCTGGTTTTCAGCTTAATCATTAGTAAAAAATTATTTCCTGCCGTGTTAAAGATCTAATTGGTCCGATTGAAAGGCAAATTAATTTAGGCTCATTTGAAGAATCAGTGTGTGCCCTAGCTCGTGTGTGGAGGCTGCAAGGGGGAGGTGATCCCGAGGCTGGCAGGGCTTGTGTGGGACAGGGAGCACTTCTCTGCATCACGGCCTGGCTGTGCAAGCCACCAGAATCTGTTCCTTTTCTCCTCTGTGAAGTCACAGTCAGTGCAGTGCCTGGTGGGCAGGGAGGCAAAATTTGGGGTTAGTTCAAACAGAGTGATGCTCTGAGGTGTTAGGGCAGACTCCCCTGTCCCCAGACCCTCCACAATAGCACGTGTGGGTCTGGCTCCCTTGGTCCCCTGCAGAGGCTGCCCAGAGATGTGGCTCTCAGCAGCTTGCAAACCTCCGAGCAACGTTCTATCCAAAAAGCATTGAGCGATTTGTACCAACAAGTCCCCACAAAGCACCAACCTGCATCCATGCCTCATTAGCCCCAATTTCCCCTAACAGAGCAGATCTAAACAGTTTGACCCCCAAATATACTGCAAAAGCACTTCTCCCACGCACTGTGGGTGTGCTGGGTGACACAGTGCCGGGCACTGGGGTTCCCACTCTGCACACATGGGGCTGAGGATTACCCACCACCCGCCTGCAGTGTGCCCTGCACTGCTGGCTGACCCTACAGCCTGGCTCACCTCTTTTCCTTGCCAGGCATCCCTGAGCTGAGCCCGACCAGCCCCAGATGCCTCACCTTTTCCCCCCAGCCTGATAAATTCTCCTTCTGCAGTTAATGTAACCTCCCCAAACGTCCTTCATTTGTCAAAGATTGCAGCCTTTTACGACGGGTCATTATTTCACCAGGAATTTGAACAGAAATATTTCCAGTCCACACCAAGCAATCTATTTCGCTTCCCCACCCACCACATTAGCCTCTGAATACTCTCATTATACCATTACTAATTAGAAATTCTCTCAAATTGGCGGCTGCATTAAAAAAAAAGACAGTGTGCTGAGCATATGGCATAATATCCTATTAATGAACACTCTAAATTCAAACTCAGGTCAGCTGCTCATTTCTTGCTCATGACACCCAGGCAAGGGTGGGGGGGGAGGGGGTGGAAGCAAATTTTTTTTATGATTTTTTTTTTCCAGAATTGCAGAATGTTGAATGCCAGGGATACAGCAGTGCCTTCGGACAATACTTCATTTGATTTACACCATTTTTGGTGGAGTTGTAAAAAAAAGATAGATATATACATGTAGGCATGTATGTGTGAGTGCTTATGTTTGCTACAGACCCATACATTTGCAAGCCAGAGACTTGCAGGCCTGCATGTTGCAGCAATGCATCTTGCAAAGCAGAGTGAGCATGCACCATGCAGCTGCATGCCAGGAGCTGCACCCATCCTGCTGTCCCATGAACAGTGCCCAGTGCCAGTGAGGAGCAGCAGGAGGAGCTGCAGCATGCATGCTTTTTTTTTTTTCTTTTTCCTTACTTTGCTATTATTTTTAAGTGTGTCACCCTCTGTGGTGGTGTCAGTGCTGCAAACCTGCCTGGTTTTCTGGAGACACACAGAGGTTCCCACCTTCTCAGGGATCGTTGGGTCTTTTAGCACAGCAAAATTTGCAGTCCAGTAAAACAGCAAAGTTTTTGTACCTTCCTCCTCTCAGGGCAGAAGAGCTGTCAGGGCTTTAGGTCCCATCAGTCTTGTTGTCAGCGAGGTTTATAAAACTACCAAATGATATTATGTCAGCTGATTCTTTAATGAGATAATCATTAGCCAAGACCTGAGTAAGGTTTTTTTACCATCACTAACTTCACCTCAAGGTGAATGCGAGGCAGAACCCTCCAGCTCTGCTGGTCAGGACTCACTGCTGTGAGTGTCACAGATGGGTGAGCTGTGGTTGGGAGGGGGGGCTTGGGACCACTGTCCCTCCCCCTCCTGGTCCAGAGCCCGGAGCCCATGCCGTATCTCAGCCATGCAGTTCCTGTTGTCTCTGTGTTGGCCACCACTGATACACGAGGGTGATGTGACAGCAGCACTGTGACCTTTTGGTAAATATTGAAAAAGTTTTGGCTTTTTGTGCAAAGTCTGACTCTTCTGCTGCACACAACTATTTTGTGCCATCAGAAATCCAATTTTCTGTCAAAACGGTTTTCATTAAATATTTCCACGCGGCCTCGGGTTGCTATTGATTTAAAGTGTTACAAGGGAGAGAAGAACGGGGCTTTGTCTCCACTAAGATCACACTCACTCACCAATTAAAATTACAGTAGAAGTGAGCAACTGCTGCTGCCTCAGAGGGGACTGTCGGGAGGAGCACCGCTCATTACGGCTCACGCAGTCTGAGCTTCTGTCCCACGGGGTCAGGACATGGGACAGGGAGTGAGAACCTCACAGCTCCATGCCACAGTCCCTATGGTTGGCTTTTACAGAACTTTTACTGTCCATACTCCTAATGGCATGGCACCAGGGAGCTCCAGCACCCCAAAAGGTGCACCACTTGGGGGCAGAAAGTGTGGGTCTGGTGCCCTTCTCCCCCTGAGTTCCCCTGGGACTGTGCCCCCCAGCCCCACCATCCTGGGGCTCTGAAGTGGGCACTGCACTGCTTGGGAAGAACTGAGGTTTTATTTCATCTGCACTGGGGTCATTCCTGACTTAATGATGTAAAAATTAATGTGAACGTCTTCTCGTGGTACGTATAGGCCATCCATGGAAATTGAGTCGGGTGAAATGCTGGTTAAGCTAATCACCCACGAGTCGTTCTGATGGCTAAGCAGAGGGATGTTGTAATCTGCTGGGACTTCTCGAGGCCCTGATGGAAGGCCAAGTTGAAGACCTGTGGGTTTAAATCACAGCGGATCCACAATGTGGCGTGGAGGTGATTTCTTCCCGTTCATGCTCCCAAACCCCACTGCCATGCTGGGGCTGTGCCATGGGGGAACCCAGCCGAGGTGTCCCTACCCCTGTAACCATTCACCTTCCTCACTCTGGGCGTCGTATTTATAACAATTTTTATACTTTCTTAAAGCCATAAAAACTTCAAATCAATAGTGATAAGCGTGAACAGCTTGCAGAGCGTTTTCCCATCTGTTCCCTAATAGTTAAAATGACCAGTGGTGCCAGTGCCTGAGGTGCTGGGCTGGGGCTGCTTCCCAGGCTCTGCTGGGAGGTGGCTGATGCCCATATCAAATCGAGATGCTTGTTGTAATGTTTGCAAAAATGTAATTTGATTTGCCTTTGTCAACAAAATCTGCAGAAACATCCCCTGCCTGAATAAATATCCCTGCAGGGTAGCACATGCTTTGTAAATAATTTTCATTGTAACCCCTTCTTCCTAGCAGGGTGGAGAGTTGAGAACATTCATCAAGTCTCGCATTATGAAAATAATTTTCTTGTACCTAATTTGTGCAATAAATAAGGCCCACAATTTCTTGCTTCTGCAGCAAGGAAATGCAAAGAGCTGAGAGCAGTGTTTCTGATGCAGGCTCTGTTCATGCTGCCATTCCAACCTCAGGTACCCCCACAGTGGCTCTTGTAGGGACAGTGACCACTCTGTGCATCCAGAGTCACCTCCAATGCACTCCTACCCCCGAGCTTGGCTTTGCAGAAGCATGGAGCAGTTACATGAGGAGCCCATACAGCATGGCTCGAGGATGGGAGGGACCCACGGGGGGGCACAGAAGAGTTGTGGCATCTGATCAGCTGCTCCTCAGTTCTGACCCATTGGCCTCTTGTCCTGCTGAGGTCTGTCGGGCTGGAAGGGCACCAAGACAGGAGGGTTGCTTTGTTTTTTTCTGAATAGCAATGTAAATCTGTTATTTATATATGTTTTATGGATGGCATGTTCCTATCCCCGGGCATTTTGCATTGGAATTCAACTCATTGCAAGCCTATTACATGTTCACTAACTATAAACCATCTGATTTATATTCATTAACCAGTGGTAGACAGCAGCAGTGGCATAACTTGAGCACTGGACATGCCTCAGTCGACGGGTGAACTAAATTTCAGTTAATTAAGGCGCTGTAATTGTTGTCCAGTACAAGTGTCTTCAGGGCATTCACTTTGTAAATAATTTTTCACCCCAACCTTTCCTGCATACTTGGTTGTTCTCTGCAACTTCGTTCAAGCCATAAATTATTAGGAAATCAGCTCTCCTGCTCTTCTGGTGAATGAAGGCCGCTTTTCGGCTCCTCGCTCCAGGCACCGATGGTGTTAACGATTGGCAAAGCATCCCAAAACTGCCTGGGAGCACCTCATTTCTGGGGGATGCTGGCTGCAGGAGCTCAGCTGTGTGGGCAGTGCCAGCCCAGCACTGCTGTCAGCTCGTGCCACGGCAGCAGCAGCAGCTCAGGGCTGAGCTCCTTGGAAAGCATCAGACACAGCTGGAAGGGCTCACACCCGTCCTCGTGCCTTCCCACTGCCACTCTCAGCCCAGATCTGGTGGTGAACGTGGTGCTGGGACGTGGCCTGGGGCAGTGGGAGCTGCGTGCAGGGCCCAGCACAGGCTGAGGAGTCAGCATGTCATCAGTGCAAGCAAAACAAAAATCCCTGCTGCTCTCAAATCTGCGCGCACCAACTGCGGGGCAGTAATTAGGAGGGAAAGTGGATGTGGAATTGAAACTGTAATTACGAGGAGCAGATAGATGCTGCTGCAACTCGGCATTCCCCCTCTGCTTCCGCCTTGCTTTCTGCACCCCCTTTGGATCAACTGCTGCTTTGTTTTGCTTTCCAAAAAGTTGGGGTTCAGAGGGGCTTACAGTGTGGGGTGGCTTCAGATTGCACTGTGGCTGCTGCCATGCACCAGGCTCATCGGATGCAGGGCTGGTTTCTTAACTTGTGCTTCAGAGCAAAAGCTGAGGTTCCCCTGCATTCTTGCACAGCAGTAACTCAGTGCTCAGCTGTGCCTGCTGCCACTGTCCTGCACTCCCATGCTGGCACTGGCTGCAGCTGGCACTGTGCAAACAGCAGCCCCGTGCTCCTGGCTGCCTGCACAGCCCTGCACTGCTCTGACAGCCCCTTGCAAACCTGCCCAGCTGCAAACCTGCCAGTCTCAGGTCGTTCGTGCTCAGTTATTAATATAAAGATTCAAGTTCGCATTCGCCAGAGTAAACCTTGCATGATGCCTCTGACAGTAATTCAGTTGTAGCCTCAATCTGATGCTGGATCTCCAGGCCATGGCTATCCCGTTAGCCTTTTCCAATTTTTCACTACACCAGTCATGAATAAATCACCAAAACACATCAGATTGCTGAAAATGGAAATACCAGAGATAGGCACCAGTTCAGTAGTCAAAGAGCATCACCTTCCTGCAGCAAGCAGGCACGCTCTGTGCTCCCTTGTCTGCTCATCGTGTCCCATCCCATCACCTGGCAGCCCCCAGATGTCTGCAGGCTGCCAGTGTGCATCCTGTGCATCTCTGCTTTTAAATGCAGATCCCCGTGTGTGCCTTCTGCCTGGGGAGAGGTGGTTTCTATTCACTGGCTGTGTTGCCAGACGAGCCATCAGTATTACCCAGCTGCTCTGTGAGCAGGGTTTGCCCTTTCATGCATGCCAGAGACAAGCACTGTTCATTTTCAGTACTTGATAGCACAAAGAGCAACAAAATATTAGGTTTTTCAGGTCTTTTCCCCAACCCCCAGCGTAATACGTTTTTCACATGCCTGCAGACTCCGACTGCACAGGCAGAATGATGCTGGCAACATGTCCTGCCGTGGTGTCTGAGCCCAGAACCCACTTCGGAGCACTCCACACAGCACAGAGGTGCTGGGGGTCCCACCATCACATGGTCCCATGCTCGTGGTCCCTTGGCTCACACTGAGTGCAGTGACCCAAGGACCCAGCCCTGGGCACCCAGCTCCTGCTGTGCCAGGCACCACACGTGCAGCAAGATGCAAATCCTCAGCGTTGTTACCGACCTGATGCTCACTGCTGACTTGATTAACCTCTGACCCTAACTAGGGTTAGGGTGAAATCTTGGTTCTGTCCCAGTCAGTGGGAGCCTTGCTTGGATAAGGCCGTGTCTTCTCGCCCTCGTCTGCCCGTTATGGATGCTGTGTGTCAGACCTCTCCCACGTGCTGGGCTCCACAGGCATTGTTCTCTGAGTGCTGTGGACAAAAGGGACAGTAAAGCTGTGTTGCTCCGATCACTTTAGGTCAGGAAATCAGCTACAACTTAAAAAAAATTAAAAAAAAAAGCCCAAATCACCACTCATCGAATAAATCAGTTTCTTTAGAACTACCTCCTCTAATTTTGACATCACTTCTGTTTCTTTAAGTTTTGTCTGTTTTGCAATTTTAGTTTTCACCCGTGTTGTTATATTAAACCCCCTGCTAATAAAATGTCAAATTAAAAATAAAAATGAGTATCCCCAGTATTGCAGAAAACCAATAAAATAAACCCTTACAAGAGAAGCAAAAGAAAATTTCCATCATTCTCTCCTTAACCGAAATCAAAATTAGAGTGTTATTAGAAATTTCATTAGGATGGAGCAGATTGGTAATGAAATTACATTCCAGCTTTCTACAAACCCAATGTATTAAGTGGGTTTGATCAATGATGTTCACACAATTAATTTTGTCTGATTGCTGAGGATTACTTTATCGACAGTCACATTTCACACTTGTGGGGTTTTTTTGTTTCCACAGTAAATTCCTGGCCATGTCAGATCACATGATGGCGAAGCCAGTTTGAAGCCCGGGCTCTCAAAGCCACTTCCAGCAGAGCATGACGGGAATCAAGGTAGGGATGTCACCACTGCTAATTGTGTTGGGTATGGCCGTGCTCGTGGACAACCAGCACGGCGAGCTGGGGAGCCCCAGCAGCACTCGTGCATCCCATCAGCTCCCAGTGCTCTGTTGTGCACTCCTGGTACTGGTGGGGTACTGGGATGGGCTGTGTCTCTGAGCAGGAGCTGCTTTGTTGGGTGCAGAGCTGCTGGGAGGGCTGTGGGATGCTCTCTGCCTGGGACAGCCGCGTCGTTGCGGGCAGATTTATTAAACTCCGTCTCGGCAGCGGTGTCACTGCAGCTGGCAGCACATCTGGAGCAGGAAGAAGGGGAGGGCAGCGGCTCTGTAAATCACAGCTTGATTTGGGTGAGCTCTGCTGCTGGCTCCTTAAGGTCCCCGTGTGCTGGGTTGGTTCTGAGCAGCAGCAGTGTGTGTTTCTGGGTGGCTTTGCTCGTGCAGCACCCTCAGGCAGCAGCTGCAGCGGGTTCTCGTGCACCCCTCTGTTATCTTCAGGTGCATCACAAGGTACTGAGTGACTCTGGGATGGCAATGTGAAGTGACATCGTGGTGACAGAGGAAGGTCCATCGGGCGCTGTCGGTCTCCGTTTGCTGTTGTTGAGATTTCCAAAGCTGCTTAAGGAATTCTAGCACCAAACCCTATTGGATCCAGGGGAATGGGATCTCCCTCAGAAATCTCTGCTATCCCACCGTCATTCTTTGTCAAGCTCTTGCTCCAAGCTGTGTCCTGATGCACGTCCTGCACAGAGCACAAGATGTGGCAGGGGCAGGAGGGACATTGCTCCTCCATTCCTGCCTGCTGAGCAGGAAGACACAGCTTCCTTCTTTCCCTACACCACAACACAGCATCTGTTTGAATGAGCAGCAATGGGTGGAGGTGTCCACTGCCCCGCATCCATTTTCAGGTGCAGTTTGGGTCCGCAGTGTGCTTGGTGTCTGCATTGCTGGGGCCGCCCAACTTGTATAATTCCTGTAAGATTTGAAATGTGAAGGTGTGAGAGAGAGAGATTTTGTCTCCAGGGGTGAAAAATTTTAACATTCAGATTCATTTAAGAAGTCATTTTTAAACCTTAAGAAAAATGCCTAGAATTAAGTGCTTAAAGAAGCTACAAAACCTGACTAATAATATTAGGGCTCGAAGTCAGCTTTTTCCCCCCCTCTTTTCCGTGCACTGACCTACTGATGGATCAGCCAGGAATCAGCAGTCAGTGATCTGCAAAGTCCCTTTTTGATTTTTGAGAATTATGCATCTGTGAACGTTTCTGTTGTGGGGGGATGCTGGGTCCGTGGGCCAGGTCCCTGCAGCTCAGAGCTCACCTGGCTCTCTGCTCCTCTAGCTGTTCCTTGTAAAGTTTCTGTAGCTCAAGGCCTGGAGAGGAACCCCCCTTTTCTTCTCCCAGGGAACCAGCAGGTCTCGGGCCCTTCCTGCTGAGCATCCCACTGTCTCCCAGGTGGGAGGGAGGGAGGGGCACAGGGCCACGCTGTTCTCCCTGTGCACGCAGAGCAGAGATATGAGATGGATCTAATTTTTAGAGATGAGGCATCTCATCTGTCAGATGCTGAGTGAATTAGAATAAGAGCATGCCTTTTTTTTTTTTCCCCCCTTAAAACAGGCCAAAGTTTTTATCAAGATGCCATTTATCAGCAGTGCTACCAGCCGCTAGCAGTAGGCATGCTGCCAATCATTTTATGGAAATAGGCAAGGACTTTAATGTTTGGATGCCCATCTGAATCGACTCTTGTTCATGTCAGCAGATCTGATGTGAAAGCGAAGGTGCCCCTATGCAGCCTAGTTACCATCAAACCTGTAAGTGTCAGCATTTTAAAGGCAAGGGACACAATGCTGATGGTGGGCAATGTCACTGGTGTAACCTGTTTCAAAGGCATTAGCTCCTGCAGCCCTTCCTGCTCCCCGTCTCTCAAGGATTAGCAATGCCTGAAGTGCACCTGCTCCGTTAATCTCTGCAGATAATTATGGGATACCTGCAAATCGCCATCTTCACAACTTCATCACTGTCTGTTGCAGCTAGCTGCAGACGTGGCACGGGCTGCCTGGCCTGCTCTGTAAGCTCTGGGTTTCACGTCGTCCTTTGAAACTGTGTTTTGCATTCGGGGTTGACCGTGACTTGCAGCAGCTCGTGTTCTTACTCCACAGTCGAGGTCTGTCAGGGGGATGGTGTGAATTTGGTTGGTGACACCTGGAAAGAGCCCAGGAGGGATCCGTCCTGATGCTGAATTCTGCAGGGTGCCCGTGGTCATCAGGACACAAGGGGCTCCGTATCACCCTGGCAGAGGACTCGTGCTGCTGGGCAGCCCCCATTGGGCTCCCCAGCTCCCAGCCCCACACATCCCCACTCCCTTTGGGCAGGAATCCCCGCGGGGTTCTCGCTGTGCTGCCGCAGCTCTTCCCCCTCTCTTTCCCGACTGTTTCCACTGCCTCTGTGCGCTGCAGAGGCTGAGCTGCCCCGCTGCCCGTGCTCCAGGCTTCTCCTTTCCCTCCCTGCCCTCCATTTGCATCACACGTCCATGAGCTTGGGAGGTCGGCTGCATCTGGAGGTGACCCTCAGGTGGGCAGCAGGGGACGACGCGTGGGCACTGCCGGCACCGCCGCCGCTGCGGCTGTTGACACGAGAAGTGATTAACACGGGTAGGACAGAGAGAGGGAAATAAATAACATCCTAATCTCTGGCACCATCGTTCCTTTGATGAGAACAAAAAATATGAAGACGGAAAGATCAAAATAACTGTATTAGAGCATGAAAAGGGAAATGCTCTTTTAACCACCGCTGTTCAGATATATCTCCAAAGATCTGACATGCTGTAATATATTTGTAACACAGATGTATATTAGGGGGTAAAGCCGGTGATTAATTTGCTTTACCTTTTCGGAGCATATACATAAAAACCTCCATTAGCAGAATTAGCATTTTACCTGTCTTTGAAGACGTTTTGCTTTGAAATGTATAACGTCCTGTCGGTTTTATGTCTCTCAGAAGAATAAGAGTGGTTTGTCGTGGAGCCTTCCCCCATCCCACCTCCTCCCGGTTCACGCACAGCGCAGGCAGAGATGCTCTGGGGTTTGTCTCTAATTACTGCCTCACCACCCTCTGGGGCATTGCTGTAGCTGCTGCCCATATTCACCCCTCTTGACTCATAATTGCTGTTGAAGCTTCTGAGACTAGAGATCAAAGTATTCATGTCATTCATGTTCCTGTCAAAGGTCTTATCGTCAAAGCACCAACTATATTTCGAGAGACGTCTTCTCTCAAGAGCAGCACACCAACTCGACGCTGCCTTTTCTGCTCCCGGTTGCAGCACGGCTGCACAGCAGTGCAGTGCTCAGAGGGAAGGCAGCTCGGGGCCGCCCTGGCAGCCCTCTGCATCACCCAAACCCCACACCCGGCTGTGATGCCATCGCTGATTGTCAGGGATGGGAACGAGCACAAAGTTGTGTTACAGCCTCGAGCAAAGCTGTGCTGTGCTGCAGTGCCACGGGGTCTCCGTGCTCTGCGATGCTCTGTTTGCTCTGGCACATCTTTAGGGCTGCAGGCACAGGGGGAGGCACGCGAGCTGCCGGGAGGAGCAGGGCGGCCCCTGTGCCACAGCAACTTGGGGTGAGTTTCCCTCCGAGCGCTCAGGATTGGGAGCAGGAGAAGAACTTTATAAAATTCTCCACGAGCAGTCGAGCGGAACCTATTTTCTCTCACAATGCAATTAACGGCACCAACATTTACAAAATATGATTACAAGCACTTTGGTTAAGTAGAGGAAAGTATATTAGATAGCAGCGAGGGGTTGATCTTAATGTGCATTTTTTCGAGAGACTTGCATTTTCTTTGTGCAAATAAAGAGGCCCTAAATTCTCCATAGGCACTAAAATCAATGCAGTGGAACCATGATAACAAACACAGGCTCCACTTTTTGCTACATCCCCCAATTAATTAAGCCTTTCACGGGCATGTAATTAGGAACATTAGCAAGTCATAAAATTGCCGTGAGTCTCTAAATTATGTGCTGGCCCTCAGCAATTTGTTTTTAATTCCTTTTGAAGACAATGGCACTGCGGGGTCCCATAGATCTTCATAGCAGCCTACTGTTTACTTCTTTATGGCTCTATGAAGATCTAACTGTTTTCTACTGCTCCCAGATGCACCCACGCTATTTTCTTGCGCGGTTTCATTACCTGGGTTGGATTTAAAGGGGAACGGCGCCGCGTGCCCTGCACCCCACGGTCCACCCCACGTCGGCAGCCACGCATGTGCACGCAGGGGATGCGGCGAGGCCAGGCAGCTAAATGAAGAAATGAAGCGGGATCATGGCAGGGGAAGGTTTATTTCCCTGTTACTGTGATTTACTCCTCCTTGATGAGAGCGTCTCTTCCACGGCGAAGGTGCGGAAAAACATTTGCGCGATCTCGGGGTCAAGAACGGGAGGGAGAAATAAATAGCAGAAGCAAATGGGTTTTTTCTTCCCGAATATCCCGGGTCGTTTACAGCTGACGGGTCGCCACAATAATCGCCGGACACGCGTCCTAATGGCCGGGTTATTTCCTGATGGATATATGTGGCTCGCTGACCAGGTGTTCCTGGCTGCCGTGCACCGGGCTGTTGGGTGGCAGAAGCAGAGGCTGAGCTGCCCCACTCGTGGCTCTGCTCCTGTCCCACTGTGCTCACAGTTCCCTAGTCTCGGTTGGTTAGTGTCACAGAACTACAGAGAAGGTTTAATGATGAAAACAGAGGTCACAGTGGAAGAGGTGAGTTTGGCTCATCCCTTGTGTAAGCACGGGGAAGCTGTGTGCTGCCCCTCGGCTGCAAAGTGTGGAAGAGGTCATCGAGGGATTGATTTCATGTTATCCAGAGCCACCCATTCCTTGCAGGCAGGGAGCATGGGTGCTGCTGCCCACCCCACAATGGGCTCTGGGCCGCAGAGCTGTGAGCATCCTCCTTTGGATGGCCTCACTGCCTCCAGCATTGCCTGCGTCCTCCCAGCATCCCAGCTCAGGTGCTGCCAAACCCCGCACTGCTGAGGTCTTGCTGCACAGTGCAGTGTGTTAGTGCTGGGCCAGGGCGTGTGTCAAAAAGCAGCAGTCCAGAAGGAAAGCCATCCCTGGGATGCTTCATCTCCCTTGCCACTTTCACTGGCTGATTGAGCTTTGTTTGGGGGCAGGCAGAAATATCATGCCGTGCAGATTGCAACGCTGTGGCTCCTAGAAAGATGCATTTATCCGTACTCAGCAAGAGAGAATAAAAGGGGAGCGCTTGCAGAACGTCAGAATAGTTAGGAGCAAGGATGTCTGAGCTGCAGAGTGGGAAAGCTCAGTAGCCCCCATTTAAGAGCAATTTAAGACTGCTCGATTTTCAGTTCCGTGAAATCCTGACTGAGCCTGTTCTCAGCAGCAGAACCCGCTGCTGCCACGGCCCCGGAGGAGGCTGAGCTCTGTGGCACGCGCCTTGCTTTATCTTTCCCCACTTCCACTGGGGAGCCAGTGTCAGCTCAGGGGACTGCACTGTGCCGGGCAGGCAGGGGCAGATAGCATCTCCTCCCAGCACCGCGCTGCCTCGGCTCCGCGGGTCACCCCGAGCTCTGCTGGGAGCGCTGCAGCTTTGTGAGCAGAGCCGCAGGCGGGAGCGCGGCCCCGCTCTTGGCACACGTTTGGCTTTTCTTGCAGCTGCTGCTTTTCGTGGTCATCTGATGGGGCCGATGGTGCTCAGCAGAGCACTGCTGCCCGCAGCCGATGGCGCGGGCCCGGCGAGCACAAAGAGCAGTGAGCACGAGGCTTCCTCCTGCCTCTGCAAGGCCCCCGCTGAAGTTGTTCGCCGTATTTCGCGCACGCAATCCCCCAGGATGTGGGGAATGGTTATTAAAAAGCCCGGAGAGCGGTGTCTAACCTTGAGTAAGTGTTTTCTTGTTGTCATCCAAAGATCTAAAGAAAATCCTGAAGAGAATACATGGTGAAGACATATATTATAGTTGGAGCTTTTTATCTCACACATGTGACTTTGCCTATCATGAACTGTACGTTTTTATTCTCACTAGTGGGACAAAACTATATCCCACTGCAGCATATATCAAGAGGAAGAACATTGTACCTTCTTTGCATTAATATAAATAGCTGTTTAGGACCGATTCCTTGGCCAGATACTACCATCTTACCTGTCCTTTATCTAAGATATTTGGCATGTAGCTCAAGTTTGGTTTATTTAGAGTCAGGATGCAGCAGCTCCTACATATTAAAGGTGCATTTTAAAAGAGCATTTTCTATTTTAATTTGGGGGAATGGAGCTCTTTAGGGCATTGAGGGAACGATGTCCATCTGATTTACATTTCCCTTGTTGGAACAGAGCTGCGTACGCATATTAGAATGTAAATAATAGTGATGGATACATGTATCTTTAAAAGATCCATTTTCTCTTTTGACTAAGGCATCCGGGAGAGGAGAGGGAGTGTAGATCACTTTTACAGGTGAAAAATCAATCTCCTAAGACAATGTGCGCGGGGCGGGAGCCGGCCCCTCCGCTCGGAGCAGCTCGGTGGTGGGCGACAGGGGAGGGTTGGGGCTGCTCAAAGGGCTCCGGCAGCACCGCTGACCCCAAAGGGGAGGGCTGCCCAGGTGTGCTGCGTGCCAGCTACCAGCAGCAGTGGGCGCTGGGGGGGGTCTCGTGCCCGGGGTTGGGGGCACGGGGCGGCACTGCTCGGAGTTCCCTGGCCCTGGTGGTGCCGCTGCTCCCGTGTTGGATTAACCCGGAACTCCTGCAATAAAACCTTCCCCAGAGAAGGTGATTTGTGGTGAAAAGCCAGGCCTGTGGTGAACTCCCCCATCTGTCTTTGGCTCTGTCTGTCCCGACCTCAGAGGTACCCAAGGGAAAAAGGAAACCCCTTGATCAGCACCGGGGGAAATGAAGCCCTGGGGCCGGGCGCCCGCTGCCGCAGCGGGGCTCATTTCCTGCAGGTCCCCGCAGGGCACAGCCAACAGCAGGAGGTGGCTGAGATGCTTGTCTTGTGTCAAGGCAGCATGACATCCAGCAGTCAGCAGCTGGAGGAAATTGGGGCTGTTTACAGACCCAGCCAAACCAACTTAGTGCTCTGGAGGGGCAGGCAAGAGAAACTTGCATCTTTGCTTCCGAAGCCCTCGTGCTCGGGGCACCTCTCAGGACCAGGTCAGGGCTGCCAGGAGGAGACCAGAGGTCTGGGGTCCCCTCTGGCACTGCCAGACCCAAGTTCCTTGCTCGTTGTCACAGCATTGCTGTGTACTGGAGGTAGTTGTAATGGTGGTACACGAGGAAACTTACTGTCACCTCACTGAGCTCTCCAAGTCTGATTTAGGCAGCTGCTGGAGAGCACTGTAAGGCGTACTGAACTAACGGGGTATTGAATGAGTGGGTGAGTGCTGAGGCCGAGGTGCTCATTCAACTCTGTTTGAATATCGTTGTTTTGATTATATATTTATCTTGACAGTTCCCCGGAGAATACTTACAGCACAAACAGCAGCTATCACACGTGGCTTCTGCCATCCAGACTGAGCATCCCATGCTCTATAGATGGCTGCTGAGAAGACAAACGTGGCGGCCAGGAGCCTGGAAAGGAGGCAGCAAGCTTCCAGCACCTCCCCAGCATCTTCCTCCTTTGAACTGACATGCTCGGCTTGGGTAGAGAAATGTCTTTGTGTTCGGGGACTGGAAAGATGAAGAGATCCCAGAGAGTGGGAAGGGAACATGGCTGCAGTGCGTGGGGTTGGGTTGGGTTGGAGCTGCCAAGCAGCCCTGCTCAGCCTGGTTCTAAGCGGAGGGGACGTTTCTCAGGGGCCGCCTGACAGCATGGATGAAGCAGATCAACGTCAAGCATGAAGGCACTGGCTTTCCTCTGCTCCGATCGCAGTCATATACCAGCTCTGAATCATGAGGCTTGCAACCAGCAGGCATAAATTTATACTATACAGATGAGAACTGTGCCTCGGAGACAGAACATCTATCTCCTTTGCACTTATCTGCCACCGTGACACAAACAATCAGAGATGATTCTCTGGCACAACAAACAGCAAAGTGTCTTCTTTGTCTTTGCCTCAAAGGAAAACACTATAACACATCTTTTTGGCCCGTGCTTTTATCACTTACTTTTGTTCAATAATCTTCCTGCCCAACACACAGGATCTGGACGCGTGTGTGCGTGTGTGCAATAGGAAATCTGCCCTGTGTGCAGTGTCTGAGCCAAGGCGTGGGGAGGAGATAAATCTGCTGTCACTGGGGCTTGCGCAGTTTGCTGCAGTCCGTGGCTTAACCCCAAATCTCCGAGTTGATGCTGGATTTTCTTTATGGCTGTGGAACCTTGATTTTCTGGGGACATGGATGGAAGAACCTTAAATGGGACGGAGGAGCCTTGCTTGGGCTCCGAGGAAACTCCCAAGCTGCAGATTGTCCCCTGCACCATCGGGGCGTTGATTCTGGGTCCCACTGACAAACAGCAGCACATTCTTCAGGGACCACTGGTCTCTTGGGGGTGGTAATGGGGCTGCTTGGGGCTGTGGCTAGGATTGGAGAAGGGGACATCGCTTGCTTTCTCTTTTGTTTGTTTTAGACAGAGGGAGTTAGGCAGAAACTGAGTCAAATATTTATGGTCTCCCTTAATTCTGCTTCGAAATGTTTGTAAGGCTTAAATAATGGATGTTTGTGACTGTTACAGGTGGCATGGAAGGGTAGGGCAGGAAAGAGCAGTCCTGGATGGGGAAAGAAAAGAGCTCCCTGGCCTGGCCCAGGACACGGGCCGTGCTGGGCTGTTCCCAATGCCTGCCTCCTGCTGCGACGTTATTTTTCAGGCATTGCCACCATCCTTGCTGTTCCCTATTTCAAAAGGAAAAATGGAATCCAATTGCGCCTGAGATGCAGACAGCCCCTCGCACAATATTTCCTACACCTCCTCTCCAGATAAGCCACCTTTTAAGATGATGTATTGTGCCACTTACCTTTTATAGTGTTCCACCTGGCAAGGGATGCCGAGATCCACTCTATATTTAGTCACAAGTAAACCGATCCATTTAAAAGATCGAGTTGGATGTATGGGGTAGGGTGGAGTGGGGGACAAGCTATTTATGTGAAGATTACACCCCACAAAGTGTTACGGTGAAGCGTTTTGGAGGGGAAGTTTAGGGGAAGAGAGGGAAAGCTGGGAGGTTGGTGGGAGGGGACCTGCTTGATCTGGTTTTCTTTCCAGAGGCAAGGAGGGGAAAGCAGTTCTGGTGTTTGTTGCGCCCTTTTTAGATTGCATTACAATTCGTTATTAGCATTTTATATTTTCCCTTCAGCTGATTATGTGTGCAGATTAAGAATGCCTTATCTTCCCAATGCCCCAGCCCGCTCTCCATCGGCTAATCCGGAGGGATGCTATCATTTACACGGTGCGATGATAATACGGAAATCTCATTCACTTGGGGTTTTATATTGTGTGTTTATTTATTTTTAGGCACCGGGTTTAGCACTGCTCATCATCTCCAAGTCTGTAATCTGCATCCCGCCCTGCAATTAGAAGGATTCTCTGTCTTTCCATGCAAGCCTGATATTGTAAACTGAGCGCTTTCCAGACCCTTCTTCCAACAGAGGTTTGAGAGCGCAGATGCAAATCACTCCCCTGCATCCCTTATTGATCCAAATGTTTGTTGGTTTACCTTGATTTGTAACCCTCAAATTCTGGTGGGCAGGGGCAGAGGGGAGGTCAGTACCCGGGTGCTCAGCTCGGTGCTCATGCTCTGGGCCATCCGTTGAGCAGCAGTGTGCACCCCGAATTCCAGGCTCAAGCACATAAATGAAGCATCATTTCCTGACTTCACCGAATCAATACCTGCTTGATGGTGACTTAAAAACACCAGACAGCTTTCCTAGACCGAAGCCCTTGGATAAATGAAGTTGTCATTGACTTCTGGTGTATCTGGTCTTTGTGAGATCCTAATTAGGACAGGATCATAGTAATGGGGGGAGATAATAGACCTATTGGATCAAGTCTGTCTTCCTACAATTGCAGCGTATTATCCCCCTGATATGAGCTGTACCCGGTGTTAGATAGCAAATTGCTCAAATCATAGCTGGACATGGCTTGTGGTTCAAAAATACACACAACCAGTGGCAGTGTTCCCTGGGAATTTATCTGGATGGTGTTTGGATTCCTTACTGTGTCCTCTTCCCTGCTCCAGAAGAGTATATTTCTGCTTCAAAATCCAACTCGCTGAGTAAAATTTTAAGCATTTTTCCACTCCAGAATGGGGCTTACCAGCAGTGAATACCTTTTTGAGATCCTCACTCTTCCAAATCTGGCAGAAGTGATTCTGCAGCCCATCTGTACCAAGCTGTCCTGCCACGTGCCAGACCCCTTTGTGAGCAGCTCTGCCTTGCAAAGTGACTTTTTGCAAGTGTCTGGGCTGCTCGGTGGGGAATGAGAACGTCTCAGCAGAGCTTCCTCGGTGTGTGCTGGCAAGAGAGCCTGGCATCAGCTGCTGGTCCTTGAGGCTGGCAGCTCTTCCTAACTCCACTGCTGCAAAGCTCACAGCTGAGCTGCCCGGGGCTCAGAAGTTGGGGAAACAAGGGAAGGATCCTTGAAGCAGGTTCTGTCTGAGTTTTGGGAGACCTGAGCTGCTGCAGACTCGATCTGATCCTCTGTGTTATGCTGTATCCCTTCCACCCAGCTGAGCTGCGATGCTCCTGGGGCTGGGGCACCTTCTTGCTGCTGGGATGCATTCCCTGCCACAACAGGGCTTGGCTCAAGACCTGCAGCCCCACATGTCCCCTGCCCCACAGCAGCTTGAAGGAGATGAAGGCACTGGGAAGGCAGTGGCAGCGGCGAGTTGTTTGTTTGCTCTGTGGGCTCCCAAGGCCCTGGACACATGGAAAAGGCTCTTTGATTAACGTCGGCTTCCTCTTGGCACTGTTTGACGGAACAAGGCTGAGACACTCCATTTCAGTGAGCCGGTGTCGTGCAATGTGTATTAGAGAGTCCTCAATTTCACACGTGCTTACTCCTGAGTGAGTTTCGCATAAAAGGATTAAGGAGAGAGGAAGTGCAGAGGAAATGGGATGTTAGACACCTTGTTAAACGGGCTGTCAGGGTTTCTGGAGCGTTCATTCTAACTCTATTCCACTCTGCATAGAGGCCAGGCCATTACCCGGGATCAGGGAGGCCTCTCCCGTGCTGCCAGACAGGAATTGCTGTTGAAGGGAAGGAAGCAAAAGCAGGGATGGGAACAGCAATGCAGCATCACTCTGAGCTGGTGGATATCAGCTCTGGAGGAGCACTGCAGTCGGGGCTGAGCTGGGCAGGGAGCTGAGTGCTCTGCTGCTGTGCCCATCGATGTCACTGTGCACGGTCCTCAGAGCCACGGTTCCCCTGCTCAGAGCTGCACCGTGCAGTCAGGGATTCCCTGTCCCTGCAGGCAGCAGTGGTGCTGGGACCAACGTCAGCTCTGCAGGGCTCAGTGTGTGTTGTTCCACCACTACGTGGGCTGAGATGGTTTAATAGTTAATCATTCTAATGCTTTGATTTTCTTTGTAAGAATCAACCGTGCCCAAAAAAAGTGTGTAAGAAACAAGGCGTGCGTGTTAGCACAGCGTGTTGGCGTAGGGGGCACGGGGCTGTGTTAGGGGCACTACTGCCATCGTTTCTGCAGCGTGGTGATGCTGAGGCAGTGGGTCAGCAGTGCTCTGCTCTCCTTTCTGGGTCTGGCCCCAAACTGCACTGAAAGCAAACAGCGTGGTGCTGCCCCGATCTGCAGCTTTCGCTCGGTCGGTATCAGGGGAAGCGGCTGCTGGTATTCAAGTCGAGTTCATAAGTAATGCAGTCTCACATCAGGCTGTTTCCTATAAGTCAGATCCATTTTAAGAGCGGTGATGAAACGGGGCTTCAGAATCCACTCTATGAGCATCCAAATTAAAAGCTAAATAGGATGTAGCTTTCAGTTTGGCTGTATCTTCATATGTCAACACTCATTATCCTCATATGTCACCGCCTGGCAGCGCTGCTCCCAGCCAGGCCTGCGCAGCACGGGCAGCTCAGGGATGGAGAGCTGGAGTGGAATCCTCACTGGCTTCAGAGTGGGAACCAGGGTCTTGGGGGGGGGAATGGGGGGAAGTGAGTCTGGCCATAAATAATCCCACACCTGCCCTTTTAATTCAGTTATCTCCTGGTCGGGAAAGTCGAGATCTGCTGTGTGCTGTGGTGGTGCCAAGTTAATTACTCGAAAATGAGTGCCTGGGGTGGGACCAAGAATTTCTCATCAGCATTCAACGCCGGTGCCACGGTGTGCAGGAGAGCCCTGTGCGCCCGCGCATGCTCGCGGCGTGCTGCCTGCCCGGCCATGGAGGGAGGGAGCGTGGGCTCTGCTGGCATTCAGGCACACTGGAGCTTGGTGAGACTGAACAAGAAGCAAACCTGGGGGTACCCAACCTTCTGTCCCTGCGTGGGGAATGGCATTAGCAGGGGAAGCCCAGCTCGGGGTGCTGGGCTGAAGGGTTTGTGCAGCAGGGGCCACGCGGGGCAGCACCTACATGCAGACACCAGGGCTGTGCAACCAGGAGGTTGCTCTTGGCTCCCCAGCTGCTGCAGCTGCCTCCTGCAGCTCTGCTCTTGGTGGAGGGAAGTTTGGGCTGTGCTGACGCCCAGGCAGTGCCCAGGACCCCTCTCTGGGCACCACAACACCCAGCCCATGCTCACCAGCTGCTGCTGGAGCTCAGACTCTCCCCCTCCCCATCCCGCAGCGCTCGCCAGCCGCATACAAATGCGGATATTACCGGGCAGAGGAGGTGCAGCTCCAATACTAAGTAGCTGGGCCCTTTAAGCCGTTTGGCCAGACCTTATCGTTAAAAAGGAGGGGGAAAAAAATAGTCTCTATAGGATTCTTTGAGTCATTGCTTCTTATGTGTAAACAGAGGGAGGCAGCTTACATAGCAAACTCAGCCTGGAATAGCTTGAGGTGATTAACAGTTGTTTGATTCCTTGAAGATTTCCACATGCTTATGCCAATCCAACTGGGAAAGGCAGAATAAATATTTTGAAATATGCCCCTTCTTTTGTAAATTAGGCATGATGAGTGCTGCTTAACCAGTTAGCTCAGAGTTACAGAATTGGTTTCATTCAGCAAACAGTAGCAGAAGGGCAGAGCTGGAGCCGGGCGTGCTGGGAGCTGCTGCTCTCCAAACCCCAGCACTGGGGCAGAGGGGATGCAGGGGTGTGAGAGGCAGAGGGGCTCATCCAGCAGCAGCCCTGGGCTGCCCTCTCCCCCTGCCCTGCCCTGGGGGTGCTGGCCATGCTGGGGCCATACAGAGCCATCCCACAGCAGGAGCGTTCCAGCAGTGCGAGTGGTAAAAGACAAGTTTTGTCTTTGAAATGAATCGTGGCATCCAAGGGTGGTTTTCCCTTTGTTTATTCACGAGTGATAAGGCAGTAAAACATGAAGAAATACTGAATCACTTGAACCACAGAGGGTCTGCTTAGCGGTTCTGTGTTCATTCCCATTTCAGGCAAGGGGAGGAATATCTCAGATTTAGTCCCAGTTTTATAACAACACTTCCCAACCCACTTGGGGACCACAAAAGTGCTTTACGTGCATTAATGAAACAAACAGTGCCACCTCCAACGGGACAGTTAGTTTTTATCTCCCCTCTGCACGTGGTCGGACTGCCAATCACCTCCTCAATGTCACAGTGCTGCCCCACTGTGTGGTGGGGTCTGCACTTCCAGATCCCTTGACGTGCCAGAAACCCATTGCCTTCCTTGGCTTTGATTTTGCAGATGACAAGGTCTGCTCAAACCACGTGCTCCCTTTCCATGAGGGCAGGAGAAACCACCACTGAATCGATGGTGGAGGCTGTTGCCTTTCTCCAGAGATGGAAACCCTCTGTCCCTGCCTCCCACTTCATGATTCACTGCAGGTCTGCAGTGGGGAATCTGTGTTTTACCACGAATTCCTCAGCCCAACATCTTGAGAGCTTTCTGTTTCCTAGAGTTGCACTTTCTTTGTAAAATCTGCTTGAGAAAATCCCAGAACTTCTGGGCCCAATGGTAGCAGAAATATTAAGGCTGAAGGGAAGATCTTTGTTTGCCAGATAAATAGGCTTGGTGACACCTTGGATATGTAGAAGGTGGTGAATAATTTCTTCTGCCTGGGCTATACATCCTTAGAGGACTCGATGAATTTTTCATTCTGGAAGATGTGTTCGGGTCATTAATTGCAGTTTGCCACAGGTCTGTTCCACTTTTGTCTGGGTAAAGCCTATCTCCTTCAACACACAACTCATTTACCCTTTGCAATCTCTGTAACATTTGCATTGTAAATTGGTTAGCTTAACTTAATACTTGAGCGACCTCGGCGGACCTTTGGTGAGGCTGTCATGTGCACCACGAGCGAGGAGGGGGTGATCCTGCGGCCCCACGTGGGGCCAGGACCTGGTGCTCCACTCTGGGGGTGCCACAGTGACCCAGCAGTGGTCGTGCTTTGCCAACACAGCCTCCAAAGCAGCTGCAAAAGGTCAGCCCTACATCCTGTGCCCTGCTCCTGAGCCTGGCCCTGTCCAGTCCTCCCATAGCCCCAGTTTGCACAGAACGAAGCAGAACTGTTTAAGCTGCGTCGGTGCCCGGTGTTATTAATTCCTCGGAGTGAGTAAGAGCTCTGGGGTTCCTGCGAGCAGCACTGAGAGGAGCAAGGTGTAATAAGCAGAGATTGAGTGAGCTCCAGAGATCGGGAGAAGAGCTGTGAAGTATTGCTCGGGGCCAAGGAGTGTGCTCAGCCCATTTCCAGGGCCACCTGAGAGAGCCTGTCTCGGCTGGCACAGACAGGAGTGGGGACTGCAGGAGTGCGGCAGCTGTCCTCGCACTTGTGGCCTCATTGGAGTTGGGAAATTTCCTAAAGCTCCTTGACGTGGTGCAGGAGGACGAGGCAGCAGAGCTTTGCTCTTGAATCTCCACAACTGTCCATCTCCACACAGCTCCAGGAGAGTTTCTGGCTCTGCCCCGGTCCACCGCCGTCTCATTTTGTTCTGATCTCGTATCACAAAGGTTGAAATAGTGCCATCATCCCACTGCTAGCAAAGCTGGGGGGCTTCTTTCACACACCCCCATGAAGGGGGTGCAGACCTCAGCCTGCCAGCACGTTTAAATGGGTTTCAGTGCTCCCACTCCGAAAAGCTTTGAAATATACGGCAAGGAGGAAGCTTAATGAGTGGCAGGAAAAATCCTGGGAGAGCTGTAATGTTCTCAGTGTGTACAAATCACTGTTTAGGACATCTCAGCCTGAAAACCCCTTCCCACCTGGGTCATTACCAGCACAGAGACCCAGGCACCGTGCAGTCAGACCCTTTCTGACTGATGCTGGAGGTGGTCTCAGCTCCTGCCTGCAGGAACATGGGGAAATAGAGGATTTATAGCACCTCTAAATAGCTCTTTAAGTTTGCTTTTCTACCTTCCCCCTTCACCTCTAGGCTGGGGGTGCTCCTGTGATCTGTGGGTTCGTACAGGACGTGGGAGGGAGGAGTGCAGGGAAGGTGGTGAGGAAGGCAGCGTGGTAAGTAGTACAGTTAGCTGAATGAATTGGAGAGGTTGCAAGCAGCCCGCCACAGTAAATATGCATGTTAAATCAAATCAGATCTGTGGCAGTAGTAAAGATTTAATAGTAGGGGTTTGTTTTCTCCCCACCATAAACACGGAGACGCGAGCCCTTCATGGTGAGAACATCTGTGGACTGGGCAGGAGGTGTCAGAAGCTGGATCTAACATGCAAGGCTTCTCTTCTGTGGCCAATTAAACAAATTGCAGCAAAACAGCATTTTATTAGTATTTGCCCATAGCAGTTGCCTGCTGCAATAAATTTCCTTCAGGCACACTCGAGAAAGGGGAGGAAAAAATGGGCACGTTAGTAGTGAATGGTGGAGAGAGCACACCGCGGCACGGCCTCTGGGGCTACTGAATACCAAAGTGCCTGTCTCCAAAAACAACTGCTCTGCTTTATCATAAACACGGTGAGTTATGAGGTGCTGCACTGGGTACTGCACACAAATAATAATAATGAGGAGGCGGCGGGCAGGAAGGATGCCTTCCCAAAGCATTGGGATGTATGGGAGATGTGATAGCAGAACGGAGCATGCTGCCTTCCTCTCCTCTTCTGTTCAGTTGCAACTCAGATTCTCTAAGAAGACCTCCTTGCCCATTTAGCCTGACCTGTCCTGTCCTCTTATTCCCACGTGTTTCTCTTTTCCTGCACAAGTTTTGCCTCCTTTACAGTGTTTTTTTTTTCCCTTTGTTATTGTCATGATTTCTAATGCAGAACTTGTACTCATTTAGTCCCCAAAAAGAGCAACAGCAAGATGAGCCAAGTGCACCCCCAGCGCTGCTTTGCTGGCGTTCCCTGGGATTTCTCATCTGAGTATGCCAACATTTCTTGGCTGGAGGCCTGGCCGAGTATAGACGAGGTGATATTTATCAGTGTGATACAGCCAAGACACCTAGGGTATCTTACATCCTTTGGATGATGGAGAGCTCAAATGGGAGCTCGTCTTTTCCTTTTCTTTCTTTCCCTTTTCTGTTCTCTGTCCCGGACCCAAGTGTCGCTGTGCGACTGATGGATGCCCCACCCCCACGGGCAGCCGCCTCCCCCAGAGCTCAGGCACACGTGGTGCTGGGAAGTGATTCCCATGGAGCCTCTCCCAAGAGGTCCTGGGACAGCAGCAAGTGCCAATAAATACCCCAAATCGCTGGAGCTGCAGCAAACAGATGGTGCTCGTGCTACACAGATACTCTCTGCCGGGGAAGCGCTGTAAGAAATGGCCTATTTGTTGCTTGGTTATCTCCATATTTTACGTTGGAAGCCCCATTCATATCTAAGTAGTGTCACTGTTGTCCTGGGAATTCCTCACTTCCCGCTGTGGTTATTGACAGCTCCCCATTCCCAGCAGCTTGGCGCTGCCGTTTGCTCTCCGCCTTCGAGCTTTACGCCGTGATCAGGTGAAGAGATAAATAACTGCACTCCTGACTGATAGCAAATTAATGTTCGACAATTGCCTCCTTTTAAACAGGCCATTTTAGACTGCCTAAAAAATGTTTGGTTTTCTCCTCGAGAACAACAAAGTCAAGGCAGCAGATTATTATTGGGCATTAATTATCTGTCCGTAATGAAGTAACTGGCCAGATTGGCTGCTGATGGATTAGACTTAACGAAGTCGTATTGCTGTTGATACATAGGATACGTTTAGATGGCATCAGCCTTTTGACTTAAGCATGGATTTGATTTATACTTCATTAACATCACTCCTAACGCATTGCTTCTTTGGAAAAGAAAATTAGTGTCTAACCAGAAGCTAACAAGTTTAATGGCTTGCTTGAAGGAAAACATGACCATTGACTGTGAATATGCAACCGGAGGTGTTCATACGTTGTGATTGCTCTGGGTTTTGTGAACCTGTGTTTGTAAGGAAATGTGTGCAGGGTGCTGTTGTGGGTGGGGGGTGCTGGTGGAAGCCCCCAGTGCTGCAGGGTTGGTGTGGACATGGTTCTTGTTTACTGCCCTTCTGCAGATGCAGGGTTTCCTGACGATGGCCTACTGAAGTTTCCTGTCAAAGAAGGCTTAGCTAAATAGCTGGCACATCTCTTCTCTCAAAAAATGAATGGTCTCCTTTTTGTTCTTTAAATTATACTGTGTTAGCAGATAGACAAGACACAAAATTGAAGTACCCCAAGAGAGCTGGGTGGGTACAGGGGGTGTGTGTGCTCAGGCGGTGAAAAAGCACCCACAGAGAAATGAGAGATTGGGCAGAGAAGGACGGCCACGCTGAGTGCAGGAGCACAGCTGGCTCCAGGTGCTGCAAAGCTCTCTGCCAAGCATTGCTCTGCACCTCTCATGGCTCCACATACAGGCAGAGCAGGTCTGTAATGTGTGCACATGCTGTGCCATGATGCTCCGTGTTGTTGGACTGATCCCTGCACGCACCAGCACTTGGTGTCACCCAGTATGGATGCTGGAGCTCTGCCTTGTGTCTTCTGGTAGCAGCTTTGGTCATGAGAGCCAGTGCCAGGAGACTGGACATGGGTTTAGCACCATGCCTGCACTGTCCCCACTCCTCCAGGCACACATCCTCGGGAGCATTATGCTTCAGCCTGTTTGTGACTCTTGATTTATGGATCATGTTTTAGGGATTTCAGTTTTACTCTGTGGCTGCCCAGACCAGAATAGTGCTGCAGCCACAGCCCTCATTTCCCTCCCCGCTCAGGGCTGGCAGGTCTTCCTCCTCCATGGCATCCTCACACCTTGGGCTTTGATTAATGAGGTACTCTTCCCAGTGCTGTACGAACCCCTGCTAGATTTGGTGCTTATTAATTACAGCACAGCACCGTCAGCACATTTAGAATTGGGGTCCCCGCTTTTCTAATTCTCTTCCTGTTTCCCATCACCTTTCCCCCTGCCTCCCCATCACCCATACCACCGCCTCCTTGTGCTGCTGATGGGTGGCTTCCTGCAGCACTGGGTGCAGGTGACCCGCTCCTTGCTCCCCTCCCTCACCCAGCACCCCGCCTGACTTGGAGAGAGGTCTCCAGCCTTCACTGCTCAGGTTCAGTGTGTCCTCTAACCTCAGGGAAATCAGATGCTTGCTCAGTGGTGGTGCCCTGGTTCTCTGCTGTCGGTCCCACACGGTGATTCGGTGCCTTGCACTGTGCAAACACCATGCTGTGCCACCAGGGCTGTCCCCGGGGCATGCTGTCAGTAACCTGGGGTTTCACCCCTGGCAGACAACACAGGAATTGCTAATGAACGAACACGTGCATCTGCCTGCAGTCACTTACCTGATAAACGCCCTGGCAGGAAGAGGGCAGGCGTGATAACAAAGCAAGCAGCATCCCCCCTAATCTGGCTTTAAAACTTTTCCCTGATAACGGGATTGCTGTTTTATTACCAGGTGCTTTTAGCTCTTTTACATGACCGAAGTAAACACCACGGTAATTCATACTGTCCTCCCAGATCAGCTTCGCCCTCTTTTACATCTTGCCTTGCAAATAATAAGGCAGCCCACAAAGCCATTTGTTTCCTAATGACAGGGGTTTCCATAGTGAGCAGATTAAGGAGGAGGAGATTAGAAGATTATACACCAGGCAGGATTCACAGGTTCACAGGTTTATGGGGCTTTGGAGATCCAACGATTAATACGTTTCATAAATGAAACTTTTTCCCTAATGATAGGCAGAATGGAGGGACGTGGCTGCTGTTGTTTTCTAATTGGCAGAGTTTATTAGCAAGTACCCCTTGGTTATGCTTAAAGCCCTGGCTGAGGGGTGTGTGAGCAGCAGGTCCTGCTGCCGTGGGGACAAAGTTTCTGGTTTGGAGTGGTTAGAGGAGAAGGACTGCTTCCATCAGGACTGCATGTGCTGGATGCACTGCTGTTATCTGCCCACCATCCCATTGCACGCTGTGCCATGGGAACCCTGCCTGCACCTGGGGGCTCTCTTTGGGAGGTGGAGGTGATGCCCAGGACACAGGTGGCCAAGGGACACACAGCTTCAGTAGAAGGACCCTGGGGACTTGTGAAACCCAGAATCCATGTGTGAAATGGGGAGGCTGCTGTGGCTGCCAAAGGGGCCGTGCTGGGTGGGGGCTGCAGGGAGCCCGGGGCTGGAGGCTGCTGTCTGTGCTGTGCAGAGTTTGTGCAGCATCCCAGGTTTTCATCAGGAAGCTGAAAACGTGAAACCGCAGAAAGTGTGGGAGAGACCCAAAATATCTTTTAGAGTCTTTGGCCAAAAGAAGCTGAAAAATTAATTTTCTGATGAAAAATCAAAACAGCAGGAAAGGAAGCACTTGGAACACTTGCTTTCATTTCATTGGAAACCCAATTTTCCACGCAAAGCAGGTTTAGATGGAAAATCTCCACCTCCCCCTCGTGCAGTGTCTTGGTGTCGGCTGCCTTCTCCCCGGGAGCGCCTCTGGGAGCTGCTTTGCTCGAGGGGACGGGCTGGGTGGGTGCAGGGATGGGCAGCCAGCAGGACGGGCTGTGCCGAGGGGATGCAGGGCTGCAATCCCCTGGGCACAGCAATCCCCAGCTCTGGGTTGGGTGCTCTGGGTTCTGGGTGCTCTGTGCTGTCCCTGCTGAGCATCCGAGCTGCCCGTGGGTGCTGCTCCCAGCACGGCTCCGTCAGCATCACCTCATGCTCCGGAGAGAGCAGCGGGGCAGAGATGGGGCAGCCTGTCAGTCCGGATTACTTGAGCACTTAAGAGTTAATTAAATTCTGATTTGCTATGCTGGCAGCTCCCACGAAGCTGCAACATCTGTGGGCAGAGAGCTGCTGTCCTGCCTCTGGGGCTGGGTCTCCACCTGCTCTTTGGCAGCGCTGTGCACAGCCAAACAATGGCATGGGGTTCCCAAAGAGCCCAACTTCCCCAACAGTGGGGTGGGCACTGTGCTCCAAAGTCCTACAGGGTGGCATGCAGCTGCTTACCCCGGAGCTCAAGACCAGCTGTGGCACATCTGGAGAGAGCTCAGCAGTGCCAGTGCACTGAATGACTAAAGAAGGTACAAGGAAGCTGTCTGTCCCAGGGCCTTTTCTGCCCGTGCTGTAAGCGTTTCTGCACACCTCAGGTTTAACTGCTCTGGAATCAGAGGTCTCTGGGTTTGTAGGGCTTGAATCTGCCCATTGGTCTGTGTGGGTTTTCTCTTTTCCCATTTACAGCCAAAATATTAAAGGCTGAACTCAGGAGCTTCGCTGCAGACAAGTGCAGGCGCATGCACACAACCTGAGGAGTAGCAGGCGAGCGCTTCTGCGGTAATAAGCTCCATGCTGTGCTCAAAAAGGGCACTTAATTTTTCATTCTTAAACGCTGTGATGTTCTTGTCTTCCGGCTTCACCAAAACTCCTCCATGGAGATGGATGGGCCATGCAGAACACAGTTATCAGAAAGATTAAGCCAGGACTTGTCATTTTTTTATATCAGCGAGCAGTCAGGTTGACGAGTGATGTCCTCTTAGCTCCTGGGATGCGTCCGGCACCTTTAGTGCCAGTAGTAAAAAGGACTATAAAAAATACCATAGAAGAAAGGGTAATGATGAAATTTAACTGCTCCCTAGCACACACCTGGGGTCTAGTAATCTGGAAATGGGGGGTTCAGGTGCTTCATCTTTTACTGCCTTGTCCTTGTCGCTAAGTTTAAGGTCCTTCCACTGAACCGTAACATATTGTGGTCAATGTGAGAGCCAGTCCTTGGCCCGTGTGGAGCAGCAGCAGTGCTGAGAGCTTTTCTGCCAGTGCACTGGGCTGGGGGCTTGGCTGCACTCTGCTGCCCACAGTGGGCACAGCACCATAACGTGGCACCAGGACATGGCACCATGGCACTACACCAAGACATGGCACCAAAGCATGGTACAGCACCACAGCACAGCACTGCAGTACAAGGAGTGGGCAGGAGACAGCTCGAGGTGCTCTGCACAGAGCAAGGCAGCATTGCTTTGTTGTGTTTTGGGATCGCGGCCCATCTCTGTGTTATTAATCTAAGAAACAACTGATACTAAATGATCATGCAACATTAAATTTATAGGCCCTTGCATATAGCTTCTATTGATCTTTTTTCAAGCATCATAAATATGTGATGGAGTGTATACAGCAACACTTTCCCCACCACTCCATTAGTGGTGGTTAAACTTTTCATCTCTGTGTCGGAAGTGGGCAATGTGTCTCTGCGGGCAGGGATGGCTCGTCCGTATCATTTGTGTTTTAATTACCAGGAGGTGGGGAGAGCTCTGCTGGCACGACACGAGGGGAGAGCTGATGTGTTTCTTCTTTCCCGAGGTCTCCTCTTTCCCTGCCTGGGACCCTTTAACTGTCCTCACAAACTTCTGTCCCCCGGGGCGATATAGTGCTGCCTTTGCTCTGTGTCCCAGGGCCAGCTCCACGATGCAGCCCCTCTGCTGCTAGCAACGTGCCATGCCCCAAGCAGGGCCTTGTCCTTGACTCAGGACATCAGCTCATGAATACACAGGTGCTTCCCAGTGCTGCCAAGCTGTTTGTCTGTTTCCGAGTGCTTGCCATGCTGCCGGGGCTCTGCACTGTGCCCAGAGGCACCGCATTGCTCTCAGCACTGGGCAGCACAGACTGCACAAGTGCGTGGGGACATGGACACCCCCTGTCCCTGTCATCTATAGGAAATACCCAGAGCTTCAGGCACTGCTGTGATGCAAACAAGGAACTGAGATTTGCAAATCATCCTTCAGCATAACCTGAAACAACTTATATCCTAGAGCCATCTAGGGGCGAAATCCCGGCTCCATGAAGTCAGGGGGAGTTCTGACTTCAGTGGGGTCAGGACCTGGAAGGAGCAGCATTTCCACTCGTGTGCTGTCCCGTGGTTCCCCCATAGCCACGGTTGGTGCAGGGAGCGTGGGGATGCTCCTATCCCAGCAGTGATGCTCAGAAGCTGCAGTGCTAACAGCGAGCACTTTGCAGCCAAAGCCAGGCAAAAGCAGATAGGAACTTTTCAGCTTTCAAGATCCTGCTGCTGATTTGTGTGCAGATCAAGAAATCAGTGCTTGAAAGAGCCTCCATAAGAGGAGAGGGACAATGCCTAGAATCCGCATCTAAAGGAATACCTAGAAATGTATGCAGATGATTTCAGAAGCACCAGCAGGACTTGACTGCTCCTCAGTGTCTGCCCCAGCCCCATGTTGTAGTCGCCCACAAACACAGCAGCAGCTCGAGAGCGTGGCTCAGTAGCATCATCCCAGAGCTCCTCCTCAGTGCTCCGTGCTTTGGGTGCCATGCACAGTGCAGGGCCAGCAGAGCACCTTGGAGGAGCTGGTGAGCACCTGCGTGGTGCAACCTGGGCAGAGGTGCCAGCAGTGTGCCCAGCAATGCCCCGGCAATTCGCTCTGCTTGTGATGGGAGAGGGGATAGCTCCCAAGCAGCTCAAAGCCCTCCATCTGAATTATTCCTCCTCCTCCTCCACAAATGTCATAGCAGAGATTAGCCATCATGTGTCCTTAAGTATCCCATTCATCCCAAATGACTCTGCGCATATTAACTGCATTTAGATGAAAATGAGCCTCTGTACCCAGAGCCCGGAGCAGCCCCTGCACACCCCTGGTAGTGCCACTGCAGAGCTGGGGTACCCAGCTGTGGGGCAGTGGTGCAGCTCAGCACCATGGCAGTTCTGTGCTCCCCAGTACTTACTTTTCCTCCTCCTGTTTCAGGACAAGTTTAATCTCCACAAAATTCTCTTAATTTCGATTTGCCAGTCATGGATTCCTTTTCAATTAACCTCAAAAAGTACCAATTAAAGAGAGTAGTGCAGCAGTCGCCTTAGAACGGGCTATGCCAAAGCCTTTAGAAGTGTTTTTGCGCCACAAGTTAATGATGAAGGTCAAAAACAAGTTGCGGTGCAGAGTTAATTTGAACAAGAAACTCCAGAATTAATGTGAGCACGAGCCCGCAGAGTCTCTTGAAAATTTGGGGTAGATTTACTTAAGCTTCTCATTATACAGCAAGCTAGTCTGGGGTACGGATGAAAGCTTGGAACGTGTTGAGTCTCATGTCCAGGGGGAGCAGCAGGTCAGGGCCACCACGGGGATGGGCACACACTGCGTGGCCCCACTCTTGTTTGCCATCCTTACTGCTGCATGCCTGGCAGGTGGGGACATCAGCTGGTGCACGATGTGCTCCAGATAACCACCGCCACGCTGGTACCCACCCTGCGTGCTGGCAGACCCCCCAGCATGAGGACGGGGGTAGCTATCGAGCCCTGGGGACCCTCCGGGTGTCCCTTGGCCCCGTCCCTACATGTGTGGGGCACGGTGATGCTGCTGGCAGCACGCTGAGTGCTCTGCCTGCTGCTGTGCCACCGGCTGAAGGCAGCGGGGTCTGCGTACCATAACATGGCAGAACTTTGGGAAGATTGGGCTGCTCTTCTCATTAACGTCCCCCGGGGCCCGCGGTCTCTTTAGTACTAACACAGTAACGAAGGCCACAGCCTATTAATTGCAGTGACAATGATAAAGGAAGAGTCAGAAGCAGCTATTTGTCTTTCATGTAACCTCGTGCATCATCACAAGATAAATGAAAACTCATTTTCTGCTTTGATTCAGTCTAATTTTTCAGGGCCCCCGAGGCAGGTTACAGGAACTGTGTCGCTTCATCCCATAAAAGTGCCGGCCCCGCAGTTCAAGGGTCAGGGAAAGTGCACGGCGCCCGCACGAGCCGCCCGCTGCCCGGCCTCCCAGGGGCGGTGTAAAAGCGGGATGGGGTCTGCTGCTCATCATCATTAAATCCCCATCGGGAGGCTTCGCGGGGACGGATCGATGCTGCACGTGGGCAGGGCACTCCCTGTCCCCACAGCCCCCAAACCCGTCCTGGGGACCGTGGCCGGAGCAGCCGGGGGTGACCTCTGGTGTGCACAAAGGTGTGTGATGTTTTGGGAAGTTGCTGGGGTGAGTCCCCCAGTCCGGGCCTCTGCCTGAAAGCACTGCTTCCAGCCACTATTAGGGTGGAGTGATGTGTTTCTAACTGTTTGTGGTCACCGGTGCCCCCAAAAGCAAAATGTACTCAGCATGCTGTGACCTTAGCGAGAAGTGACCTTCTCAGAAATGCACTTTTTTGTAGGAAATTTTCCCATTCTAATCAGGAGGAATTTAACTTTGCACATGCAAACTGCGACACACCTCTTCTGAAAAGCTCATTGTTAACAACGTGCGGTGCGTTAACCTGATTCATCTTAACAGGAACCTCTTCCTGTGCCAATCCCAAAATGTCACCCGACGTAGCAGCAGCCGTCTCCCGCCGGTACAAACAGAGCTGAAAATAGGCACGGCCCCGGCGCTGCGAGGAGCAGGGCCCCCAGATGGCCACGTTTCCCAGCCTGGATGCTTTGCCCTGGTGCTTCGTGGGCTTTGGCCGCGTGCCTGGAGCGCCGGACATCCGCCAGCCCACGGGGAGCGGTAGCTGCCTGCAGGTCCTGGCAGGTCCATGGTCTCTGGGAGTGTGCCCAGCGCACCCTGAATGCAGCACGCGGGGTTCAGGGCACCCCACGGGGGTGGCTGCAGAAGGGCTCCACTCGGAGCAATGAAACACGCAGGTTGCAGCACGTAGCAGGGCAGCCTTGCTAAGGCAGTGCTGCCGCCGCTGTCCTGGGGCTGCACCCCCTCCCTCGAGTTGAGGGGTGCTCTGCAGGGCCTGGCGGAGATTCGGGGCTGGGTTTTAACTGGAGGTGTCATTTGTTTCCTAAATGCTGGATAATGAATACCGCTGGAGTGGTTCCCCAGCATCTGCTGCAGAGAATCCTGCTCCGGGGGAGGTTTGAATGTGATTGCGATGAATGAATGGGTTCTCTCTCTGTGGCTGTTTTCTCCTTCTTTCTTTTCTAAGGCACAATGGGAACTTGCAGTTGTGAGCACTGCTGTGAGTCCACTGCTCCCGTCCTGCCGGGCTCGAGCCGGGTGTGCAGCCCCCACTGCCTGCAGTGCTGGGAAGGGGCTGTGTGTGGGCAGGGTGCACTGCAGGCTGCGTGCTCAGCGGGGACATGGGAGACCTGCAGGGACACTGGTGGCCTCA
>VXAB01002895.1:705598-719335 GCA_013399175.1 Odontophorus gujanensis
TCCGAGGGCTTCACGCTGAGCCATGGGCATCGGGGCTGCCCTGTTCAGAGGGCACAGTGCAGCACATCCCCTCTGAAACTCCGGAGGTGCAAGGTACATTTCTGCAGCACTACTGTTGTACAGGGAGAGGTGCGGGGGTTCTCAGTGTGCCCAGCCTTTGCTGACAGGTTTTTATAGCCCCTTCTGGGATGGATGAGGGGAATAGTGGGAAAGCGTTTGCACCGTGGGTCTGTACCCCTAACACCATACAAATGAGAAGACGAGGACCCTGCGCTGATGGATAATGAGACAATATCAATGTGCCGCGTTGTTAGCACCGTACCAAATAGGCTTTTAATTTTCTGGGGAGGTGTGGGGCGTCTCTGCAGTGCCAGCATCAATCACCGTCGCCGGGGCCCGGTCCCGGCTCTCCCGGGGCCTCTCATTGTAAAGGATTCCCTCTGCCTCTGGCTGGGGGCTGTTCTCTGTGGCGATGCCTCTCACAGACTAATTGCTGATTTGTTCTTCTTATGATGATAGAGCTCGTGTCACCGCGGAACAGAACATTAGGATAAAGTCCTTAAAGTGGCCGTGCAGCTGGGAAACTGATCTGCAGTCCCTCCTGGTTTAACAAAACAAACAAAAAAAATGGTGATGTTGGTAGTGGAGATATTATTTGTGTCCATTAATGGCTGGAAATGAGTGTGGTCTGCTCATAAGCTGCTCACTACCTGGATAGCCTGGCTGGTCCTTTTTTCCCCCACAGTCCTGTATCTGCTGGCAGCTGGGAGAGCTGCAGGGCTTGGGGTGGCACACAGTGGGGTGACAGTGAGGTGACACCAAACTGCACCTTCAGAGCTCAGGGACAGGCTGCAGGGCACTGAGATAAGGCTTTGGACAAACCCAGCAGTAACCCAGGCACTACCATGCAGCTTTGCCATCCAGCAGTGCTCTGCAGAGCTCCCTGCAGTGAGCAGTGAGCAGAGAAAGGGAGAACAGGGGGAAAGTGCTCGCCTGAGAAGCCACTTGGGGGGAAAAAGTATCGTTAAAAAAAGAAAAAGGCAAAGCCATGTCTGCAGCCCCTTCCCCAGATGCAATCCCACTCCTGTAATTTCTGGGGGAATTGGTTCATCTTGGGTGCAGATATATTTGTGTCAAGGTGCAGCTGCACAGATAGCCTGACTCTATGCATAGTAAGAGGCTTTCAGAGAAAGAGGTTATGCCCAGAGCAAGGCCTTATCAGAGCAAGCTGCCTGCCATTTATCTGGTTCCCTATCAAATATGAAAACAGGCCTCAATCTGCTGCTTCTATTTTCCTTGTGAAGGCTATGGGTGGAATAATAATTTGGGCCCTTTTTTTTGTTTCCAGCACTAACCTTCTGCCCAGCTAAGCTCCCAACTTCCCTGCCTGGCTCTGCTGAGCCCGGGCATCTGTGAGGGGGCATTTGTGGGGGTCGGAGGGAGCTCTTGCAAGGGAGACCCCTGTCCTGGGGTGGGATGCTGTGTTTGGTGACATGGGGCTCCCACTGCCCGCATCCCACATGCTCTCACTGTGGGCTCCAGTGCCTGACATGGTGCTACTCGGTGCCAGGGGGTGGAAGCTTTGATGTGGGGCTGGGGGGCACCATGGGGTGAGGACCTGGCTGCGAAGCCCCAGCCCCTCACCCACCCCGCTGTGGCAGCCAGGGCTGCAAAGCCACTGCTTACATTTCTAATTCCATATCTGTGTCTAACTGCTGATGCTAAACTCCGATCCCACAGCTTCTGAGGGCAATGCGATCCACATGTTAATATTTTAAGCCAGCCACTAATATTTTTATGTGGGAAATTGAGATTTTCTACGGTTGCTGGATGAGCAGGGCATTTCTCCACACTGAAGTATGAAAACTGTAGCTCGGGAAAACATTATTTTACATATTTGTATCTCTCTGGGCTCCCCGTGCCCCCAGCCCCACGTGTCCTGCAGATCATCCCAGGCTGTCTCGCAGGGATCAGCCCTGCAGCACTGTGTGCATGGGATGGATTCATGGGAAGCTCCATCTTCCACAATGCCTGAGACAGAAACCCACGTACCGGGCTGGTACACATAGACATACACACTTCTGCACACTCTTGCACACACATTTTAGAACAAAAACTTTGGGAAATGTTCTCTAGGGTAGTGGCCTCCTTCTGCAGCAGGAAATGGAAGGCGCTGTTGGGGTGTAAGCAAATTGCAGACGAAGGTGGATAAATATTGAGACAGATGCGTCTCAGCGTCGTTCCAGTGGCTCAACATGCATTTTGCATGTACGGACGTTAACGAGCGCTTGGAGGTTTTGACCCGCTGGTATGGATTACTGTGAGAGAACCTGCCAGGCCCACATCATTGTTTCAGACAAGGCCATGATGCAAATTGGCAGACAAAGAAGTGAGCAGTCAATACAGATTAGAATTAAGTCTCTCCTCTTGTCCACAGCCACGGGCCCCGCATTGATTGTGCTGCAGGGGCCAGGAACCTGCACTCAGCCCTGGCGGCTGCGGGGGCACAGGAACGGGGCTGCATCCCCTCGTGGGCTGTCCCATCCCACAGAGCACCCACAAACCGCTCCTCCACTGCCCCCAAACCGACCAGTGCTCGATGTGGGTGAGACACAGCTGGGTGTCACGCTCGGACCAGCGGCTCTCTGAGTATTCCCAGTGTTCCCCAGTTCTTGCTTTGTCCTCCAAACACGTTTGCTCCCAAGCTGAGAGGGCAGCAGCGTGCTCCAAGGCATGCAGGGAGCAGGCAGCGTGTGCCAGGCTCCATGGTGCAGAGGGAAAAAAATCTCAGCAAAGGTTGTATTTGTTTGGTAGGGAGGCAGAAGGGCTGGGCGTAGTGACTCGTGGTTGGGTTTCCGTGGCGGAGCCGCTGTGCCTTGTAACGCCGCGACAGCAGATGTCCTCGTGCTGCAGAGCTGCAGCAGAAATGCAAATTCCTCTATCAGTCAGGACCCAGAGCTGCGAACCCCGGCCCCGAGTGACCTGCCAGCCCTCCTCCCTCGACCTCGGCTGCATTTTGTTCTCAAAATAATTTATTTGATAGGGGCCGCAAGAAGTGATGTCTTTTCTCTTCCACTCGCGTTCTCATGTGGATGAATCCCCGCTAACTTTTATTTTCTCTATTTCCCAATTGTCATGCAAAGCCCATCACCCTGTGCCATATCTCCTCAGGTCTTCTTCCTCCTCCTCCTCCTCCCTGAGGTGATGTGGTACTGTGCCCATGGCACTGTGGTACAGCTCCCAGCCATGGCTGTGTCAGGCAGCTCTGCAGCGACCCAGGGCTGGCACAGGTGTCAACTCTGCAATCCAGACTCAAACCAGTGGGGATGAGAGCTTTTGGGGCCCAAAGAGCCTCATCCCCTGCTCAGATGTCTGCATGTACAGGAGGTCTGAGTGGACTTAGAGCGTGCGTGCATCGCTGAAAGGTTTGGGGCTGGAATTGGAGAGCACTGCGTTATGCTCCGTCCCGTTCCATAAAACAGCCAGCAGTGCACTGTGCAACCTGCAGCCTGCACCCTGCTCAGCATCCCGGCACAGCAGCACTGCTGTGGGTGACAAAGCACGCGGGCACATGGCTGGCAGAGCAGCCCGCACAGCCCTTTGTTCAGCCCTCGCCCCGCAGAGCCATTGCCTCCCAGCCTTTGCATTTTGATGCCGGCGCCTTTCTCTGCGTTGGCCGGAGTTTATCACATATCTCCGGTTGGGATCCTGCCTAGCTTAGCATAAGACAAAAATGAGAAGGGGGGAAATAAATAAATAAATAAATAAATAAAAATCGGCTGAATAATAGGACGGATTTGTAGCAGCTGAGGATTTGCATTCAAATGTTCGCCAGCCTCCTCTGAGCTCGAGTTTTATCATGTCTTTACAGCCAACAGCTTGTTTATGAATAAAAAATGTGGCATGAAACCAGAGGAGTGAGTTGTCTTTGTTTTGTCAAGTGTGTGGAGACAAAATGCTGGCGGCTCGCACGCCGTCACTGCGCAGGGCCCGCGGGACGGGGCAGCTGGCGGTACCTGCGTTGCCATGGCCGGGCACCCCGCGCCCTGCATATGCATGAGCAGCCAGGCAGCGCCCGCTTTGACAGGCAGCCACTTTATGAACTCATTAAGCTCATCTTGTTCCTTTAAATGCAGTATAATTGCGAATAAAGCTGTCACACTTTGTTTGCAGTTATAGAATTTAGCTAAGTGCTGCAGCGACCTGGGCAGCGGGGACGGGGACAGCACGGTGTCACCGTGCTGAGCACGCAGCCCGTGCCAGGAGGGTCCTGCGTGTCACCCCACGTGTCACCCGCTGTGTGTCACCCCACGTGTCACCCATGTGCCGTGCCAGAGTGAAGAGCAGCTCGCTCTCGGGGCTCTGCTTTGGAAGGCTCAGGACAGCAGCAGCCTGCATTTGCTTTCGTGCTTTTGCTCCTCTAAGGCCGTGTCCTAGATTTAGCTTGGGTTCTGATAAGGAGGGGAGAGATAAGTCCCAGATTGTACTGCTGTGCCCAACAGACTGGTTACATCGTGCTCGATGACACTTCAGCCCCGTTGTCATGACCCCATATAATCCGGCACCCTGGACCATCTGACACACATTTACACTTAACATTTTGTTAGAGACTCTATAAATGAGATCTCTTTGACCTTCAATCCTTGGCTAATTGCTAGTTTCATGTACAAGACCGGCCTAATTTTACGTGATAATTACCTGAAAGTGGCAATACATATGGCATCGCATGTTTGAAATGTCAGAACTGGAAAAATATCAAGTGGATGGAGTCTTAGGCAAATGGAGGGAGCGGAAGGGTCAGAACAATATACTTTACTGCTCAGATGATGAAGAGAGACTATACATCACTATAAACCCCAGTAAATAGTATACATCTGTAATAAATCCTGTGCATAATGTTTGCTGAAGGGGGCTGTAGCCGTGTGGAGCTGGATGCTAAGGCAGCCATAAAACAAAAAGAGAGCTGGAATTTGCAAGCAGTCCGGCCACTCGCTCCGCGTGTCTCTCTTTGCTGAGGAGCCCATGCTCTGCACAGCACACTGTGCTGTCCTACCATGCTGCTGCAAGGTGCCTGGTGTGTGTGTCCCAGCTGAAGAGCTCAGCACCCTGTCTTTACCTTTAATTAATCAGTTCGTAAGGTTATAATGAGTGAAAATAAATGAAAATCGCTCCGGCGGTCAGTTTGCTCTAAACATTATTGACAGCTCTTCCTAAATACAGTGAACTCAGATGCTCAGCCGTGGTTGGGAGCAGTGGAGTGGGGGCCTGGTGTGGTGGGAGGTGAGGAGGAGCAGTGGGATCACTGAGCTCGTCCTCGTGGTGCAGCAGCCCTGTGTCCGTCTCTGTTTGTTTGGCGTTGGGTTTTTCAGCTTATCCACTTCCTGGCACTGCCTGAAACGTGCTGCTGATGCTGCCCTGCAGCAGATGTTCTCGCTGAACTCGTGAAGAATACCTCTTCAGATTCTCAGGAGCCCCCTCTGATTTTGGCACGCAGAAGTTCCTCAGCCCACTTTTAGGTGGGCAGATGTGTCCCCCGGCTGCTCGGTGCTGCTGCTGTGTCCCTGCTGCCCACGGGCTGTTGAGCATCAACAACACCGATGCGAGTGGGAGGAGGAAGGGGCAATCCTTCAGGATCCCTTCTTCCTTTCCCACCAGTGAATCCATTCGCTGGAACTGGACATCAAACACTGCGTCCCCAAATCATAGGGTTGGTTTGTGATTAGAGGCAGAACTGAAGGCGGCACGTTCAGCTTTTGTGGAGCTCAGAGGATGTGTGTGGACACACTGTTAGTGTTCAGCCCCTCCCAGCACTGCCCAGTTCGTGGCAAAGAGCAAAATCTGCAGTGTTGGCAGTGCACCCCTCCCTGTCACGTCTCAGCCCCAGCCTGTTTTCTCAGCTAATCCTTTTAGAGACATGGAAGTGGGGAAGCAGCCCTGGTGTCAGCCCAAATCGGGTCTCCTCCCCGCAGGTGTTCACTAAGATTTACTGCTTTTCTTCTCTGCCCCACAAACTGATAAGCAGCTGAACCGATAATGAAATGGTAAACAGCAGAGTAAACACGTTTGTAACTTCAGTTGTAAAGCTTCAGGGGTGCAAAATTTGCCCAGGAGGCTCCTGTGACTGGTTCATCTGCACCTGGGCACCCCTGGGTCACTCATCTCTGCAGACTGTGAGAGCAGAGGGCTGAGTTGCATCTTCCCACCCCAGACCTTGGCTGCTTGGGCTGGAGACCACCACCTCATCCCAGCAGTGGTCTCTGGCTGCCAAAGGTTGGGCCGGAAAGGACCATCCCTTTGGGAAAACACCATTATCAGGTGCTGTCTGATTTCTGTTTGCTCCTAATTAGCACAGAGGAGCCTGAGCTGCAAGAGCCCTGCGCTCACCCGGCATCCATGCTTCCCAATGGCGGTGTCTTGATGGGCAGCTGTCTGGCTCAGGTGGGAGGTGATGGCTGAGCTTTGGTTCTGACAGATGGAGGTCCCTGAGCAGAGCCCCGAGTGCTGCTTTGTACACTCTTTTGGCAGCAAGGGCTCATTCTGCAGGTGCATTATTCCTCCTTGCATGTCTTTGGGTTGGTGGAAGGTGACCCGTTGGCACTCACATGCTTTGACTGTGACATGCCAGGTTGGGATTGGGATTGGGGATGCACTGGCCATGGGATTGGGGCCGTGTTGGCCTCAGGACTGGGGCTGGAGCTGTGAGTGCCCCACATGCAGCACACGATGCTGAGAGCACGGCCCAGCACTGCCTTCTGCCCGCTCACCTCCCCACTACACCATGAGCATGCATCATATTTTGTGCTGACTTAATGCAACACGGATAGTTGTACTTTCCAAGTAGCTGGCAACCCTTAATCAATGTTAATTGGCTCTAATTAGCATATGTTAATTAATGATATTTACTACAAATTAAAGGTATGAGTGCTCCCAGAGGGTTTCCTGTTCATCCAATTAGTGCCAATTAGTTGCAATTAACACGTGTAAATGAGATGCCATTGAACCCAAAACAAACAGCACATAGTCTGCCGCACTCACTCGCAGTTGAACTCACTCTCATTGTGCCAAGGGGGGGGGAGAAGGACTGCAGAGGGCTTTCAAATAACTGCGAGGTCCCTAACATCTATTTAGGCAGGCTCGTTATGTCTTATTTTGTCTCTCACTCTGTGTGAGCAGGTTGAAGGAAGCTGGATCTGAACAAAAGCCCTTGACAAAACAAATGGGATGTGCTTTCCTGTCTCGATGGGCGGTGATAAGGTCACTGTGAGGTTTTGGGAATGTTGCCATGCTGCTTTGCTCCCATCCCTCTGGATGGTTCTGGGACGCAGCCCTGAAGCTGAGCCCATCCAGCACCCCTCACCCACCGGGCTCGGACACAGCACTTGGTGACTCCTGGTGGATTCTGGCACCTCCACGGTGTCCCTGGTTGTCCCCTTGGTGCTTTTTTTCCCAGCCAGCATTGAGCACCATCACCAAACAACATGCTTTGGGTGCTTTCCCTGCTCATGTTTCAGCCCAGAGCGAAGCACATCCTCCGCAGCGCTGCCCCTCGGCTCGGGCTGCGCACGCAGTCTAGCAGGCAGCAGAACAAATTGTCATAATTGTGTTTAATTAAAAAGCGTAAATGGATTATCTTCAGGTAAGGATGATTTATTTAACTAATCAGTCTGATAGCAGTGAGCATATAGACCGGAGATGGAAATCACGAGGTGGAAATGGGCGCTTCCTTTTACTGTCAGCCACGGAGCTGCTGGGACCCCAGTGGCACGGATGGGCACGGCTGCATGCAGCTGCTGGGTGCAGGACCCAGGGCTGCCTCCACCACGTCTGCTGCGTTGGTGTGCAGGGTGCTGCTGCCCAGGCATCGCAGACTGCCTTTGTGTTGGGACTAGGTGACCTCTGAAGTCCTTTCCAATCCATTGTGTGGTTCCGTGAAGTGATGGAAGGAGAGGAGGTGCGTTGCTGGAGTCCAAGAGGCATCTGGACGATGCTCTCAGATGTGTGGTCTGATTTTTGGGCAGTGCTGTGTGGAGCAGGGGGTCAGACTCTGTGATCCTTGTGGGTCCCTTCCTGCTCGGGGTGTTCTGTGGTTCCATGAAAGCCTTTGGTGGGGTTTTGTGCCACATGGGGTCGGTGAGGCAGAGCTGTGTGCTGTGCCCCCTGTGCTGGCAGGACTCAGCTGGCTGCAGGATGTCCCCTGCCCTGGTTCCACGTGCAGGGAATTATGTATAGCCATTGCAACGTGACCTGGGAAATAAGGCACCTGTGGTGTTTTCTGTTATTCCCAAGAAAATTCTCCTTGTGTTTAATAGGTGATGTTTAATAAAAATGAAAATGAGCTTATCCTGAGCAGGCATGCACGCCAAAAGCTGGCATTTAAATTAGAAATTATGATTTAATAACTTGTCAAGAAACTCACCAACGTAACAGCGTGATAATTATTGAAAGAAAGCTTCATAAATAGGGGGAATACTGAGATCTGTGCGAGGGCCGGGCTCCGAGGGTGCAGCTTTGGGGCAGTGGGGGGTGGCACAGGGGGCAGAGCAGTAGGTGTGGGCTGGGGCTGGGGTTGAGGGCACAGGGATGGTGGGGCTGGATGCAGCCAGAGCTGCTCTGAGCACGGTGGGCCGGGCAGAGCCTTCCCCTTTTGGGCCATCAACACTGCTGCCCCACTCCCTGCCAGCCCCCCAGCCCCATTTGCCATGAAAATGATGGTTGGTGGGGCCCTACGATCTGAATCATGTCCCGTCTCTTAATTTAAACAAGATGTTCACATAAGGACTGCTTAATGTATATTTTAAATTACAGCCTTGACTTTCTGTTGGTTGATTGCGGCATATGACTCTCAGTTGGAAGGCCATTATTTCTGCTATGATTTACAAAGCAGTTAAAGAGAAATCAATGTGATAAATATTGAAGCATTGTAATAGATAATCCCGTGTATTCTGGGGTATTCGGTTCTCTGCTGCCACTGCCAATGGGACATTCTCAGTGTGGTGAAGGCACAGTGGGACCACAGCTGACCACGGGATTCCCAGTTATCAGCAACGTTGGGTCAGGACTTCAAAATGGCCAAGGAGCTCGTGGGCTTTCTCCTAACCTCAGGGAGTCTGCCAGTACTGGTGGCAGTGACAAGATGTGCACACAGCTGGGGGAACTGTGGCTGCAGTGCTTGGGGACTCCCAGCTGCACATCCCAGAGTGTTTTACAAAGGTTTGTGCTTCAAAACCCCCAACCCCATACCAAGAGGGTGATTGATTCCCGTTCTGTGTTGGGTAATAGAGCCGTGAGTGGGAAGTGCAGTGCTCCCAGGATGACACAGACAGATGCAGCCTGAGGCACAGGGACGGCAGTCAGCCCCCAGGTCCCACTCTGCAGCTCCTCAATCAATGATCAATGGCTTACAGCTATCGATTATAAGTTCCAATTTTGCTCAAGAAGGCAGAAGGGTCTATGAGAAGCTGAGAAACTTTGCTTTACAAAGAAGGCATCAAAACCTGAGCTGGTGTGGCTGACTTCTGGAATTGGAACATTTTTATACATGTTTGGGAAGTACTGGGAAATAAGACACATCAGTTCACATGAAAATCATGTCCCCTCAGAGAAACTTCGGGTCACTCCATGACCAAGAGGTGACTCTGCTCTGTACTCTGCGTGTACCAACCCCACACAGTCATGGGGCTGCAGATAGAGGGAGCTGCCTGGCATCGCTCCTCAACACAGAGCACAGGGCACAGCCTGGGGGTCCCCCACAGCACGGCCCCAGGTCCTGGTGCCGGCTGACAGCCAGTCCGTGTGCTCCTCCTGGAGCTGAGTGGGTAGACTCGGGTGTCAGTGTGTCTGGAAGTGGGTTCAAGCCTTTGTTTTTATTAAATCTGCATAAAATCACACCTTTCCATGGTGTGGCTCTGTGTAAATCCTGCTCCTGATTGACTCAGCGCGACTCCGGAGTAATCCTCGTGTAAATGTGTTACGGTATCTTTTCACATCTGACTCAATCACGGCGGAGCTGCCACTGCCCCACTGCTCTGCTTGGGGGGAGCATCTCCTGCTGTGCACTCGGGGCAGTTCCTGCTGCACCAAGATGGGGAAGAGAACAGGCAGCGGGGCCTGGGGGGCTTCATCCCAAAGAGCTGGGGATCTCCTGCTGACCCCAGCACGAGAGGGACCTGCCCTCAGCTTCTTGCAGGTTGGGGTGGGCGCTCAGAGCTGGCCCTGCCCTCAACAAAGGGAGAGGAGGGGGACAACAAGTGATGGGCCCCCCCGGTGCCCAGGTCTCCATCATTAATATTAAGCAATCCCTGACAACACCGCTCTGCTTTCCTCAAGAATAACTGTCAGCCGGGTAAACAAACCTGGAGGTGCACAGAATCCGGCGGACTGTCTCATCCAGAGAGGCTTTGTGAGAAATATAACAAGGCAACAGCTATGGAAAAATATATATGTATTAAAACGTAGAAAATTGACACTTGGAATTGAGCTGGGACACGCTGCAAACACCGTCGTGTTGGCGGGGGGGGGGGGGGGGGGNGGTGGTGGGGGGGGGGGGGGCACAACCCTTCCCCAGCCCCCCCCGAACAGAGGCTCATTTATATGCAGTTATTCACGTGTGCAGTAAATTCCAATTATGTTTACAGATGTCTGCTTAACAGTTATGGAAAAGGAACCTCAGCATGTCTGAGATGTCCTTATAAGGGTTTGGAGGGGCTATCCTTTTTATTTTATTTTATTTTATTTTTAAGCCAACCCCAATTTAATTATATTTTGCAGATTTACAACAACAAAATAAAAGGTAGTAATTCCAACTGAGGTCTCTGGTAGAAGGTTTAACATCGAGTGCCTGTGCTTGGGTTGCATGGCCGGCTCCTAGGTGTTTCAACCATGTTTGTGTTTGTTTGTTTCCGTATAGAGCTCAAAGAGTTGAGGGCCATTTTTCAAACATCAGAAATGAAAATGCAGTGGGTGAGCGGAGGCCCCGCAGGGCTGGGCCGGCTCCTGCTGCCCTGCTGGTTGGGGAAGGAGCCGGGGAGGGGTGTCCCTGAGCTGCCCCGAGCTGTGGGACGCATTCTGTGGGTTTGGGGTGGAATGAACAGGTCAGATTTGTAAAAGGATGCTCTTTCCCTTTAGGAAACACATCGTACATCATTTGGAACGGTGCTTTCTCGCCGACCGTCTCCATCATCGTGAGTGCCTTTATCTGATAGCCATGTGAGTTTCCTGCAGCCGTTTATTCCAGAGTCAGTGATGCTGTGCAAATACCAACTGCTTACAGCAGTGAAGATTTTGCTTCACCAGCGGGAGGAACCCGCCCGCAGACCCTCCATCGCTGGGCCTGAGCAGCTCAGCGAGTTTCCATTGCTGCACACACTGCAGCCCCGGCTCGAGGCCGTGCAGCACCGTGCTTCTCATCGCTGTTATCAGGGAGGGCGTTGTGATTTCACAGCCGTGAAAGGCAGAGTTTGTGAGAGCATCCAGGAGGGTTTGCTCCTGGGGACAGCGTGTATAAATGAGCGGTTCTCCATTTGAAATGAGGGTTACGTGTTTGTAAGCAGAAAGTGGTCAGGAGGGATGTGATGGGCAGAGCGGGGATGTCGTGGCTCGGGGAGGGGGTTGAGGGGGGCTGCTTTGGGGCAGGGTGCCCAGCTGGTACGGGATGCTCTGCTCGGGGCGGGATGCCTCATCCTGTGCTCCCTGCACCGTCCTCACCTGCAGGTGCAGACACAGCAGGAGCGTGCACAGCCCGGTGGATGCTCTCCATCCTGGCGCTGTGCAAGTGACAAACCCGGGGACAAGCCGTGAGAGCAGCAGAGCTCTGCGGGCTCTGCTCCCGTGGCACCACACATTCTCAGCTCAGAGCAGCGGGCGTGAAGCTGCAGCGTGCAGAGGTCGCAGCTCACTGCCAGGAGCTGCACAAACACTGCATGTGCCGAACAGGAAAAGCAGCAGGTCGGGCTGTGGCATGACAAAGCCGGGTGTGAGCAGCCCTTCACACCACGCGTTCGCCGCTTTGGAGTGGTAATGCCGCTGTGGGATGGCGTCTGCGGGACAGGCAGCCCCGGGGAGCTGCTGGGTGCTGCCAGACAGTGGCACCCCCGGGGGACAGCACTGTGTGCTCTGTTCTCCTTGTGCGTTGTGGTGAGGAGAGCTGGGGGCTGAGAGGGGTGGGCCGTGCCCATCCCGCCGCATCCTGCCCCCCATGTCCTCGCAGTGTTACTGGGATGTGACAGACAATGAGACGAGGAATCATTTTTCAGAACAATTTGATGTTTTCTAAGCGAGTTTCTGAGCAGGAAGTTTGGCCCTTGGCAGTGTTGTGCTCATGGGAGGGGCGCATCCCGAGGGGCAGCGGCACACAGGGCAGCACAGCATCCCCAGACAGGGCCCTCCTGGGGACTGAGCTGTCCCATAGCTTCTGCTGGAAAAATTCGCTGCATCCTGTGACATGTCACACTCTAGGACAAAACGTTCTGGTTGTCTTCACCTTGAAGGCGAGCTAGGGATGTGTTTCAGAGTGATGGAATTGTGGCTGCGCCTCCCTCTGCGGCGTCGAGATCGGCTGCAAATGCACGCAGCCAAACTGGGAGCGACGCTCACGGCCGTACAGAGGCGGAGGCGATGTCACAGTTCAGAGTGTGCGTCTTTCTGAACTTGTTTGGCCACACCTTACCGCAACGCTCCGGTGTCACACTGTGCAGCGGTGCCCCAATAGGAGTGGGGGTCTCACTGTGCTGCTGCTCGGGTGTTGCAGGGCGGTGTTAACGGCCCTTCACCACCCCCCGAGTGCCCCCGCGCTGCAGTGGCGGGGATGCCCCCGGGAATGGAGAGCGCTGGGACGGGACGGCCGTGCGTGCGGCTCCGCCGTGCTTCCCGTGCGCTGCGTGGCGGTGCTGTCACGCTCCCAGAGCCGCGCTGCCGTCACGCACCTCCCACCGGGGCCCTCCTCCCGCCGCCCCGGGGCAGCGCTGCCCGGCCCCGGGAACAAAGGGTCCGCCCGAGGGGCGAGGGGAGACCCCCACGGCCCCGCACGGCCCCGCACCGAGCGGCTCTCGCTCCTCGGAAAGTTCAGCCTCTGTGAAATGAGTGAGTGGCACAGCCCCGCCGAACTTGGAAAAACGATATCGTCCTCGTGTATGTGTGTATGTGTGTGTGTATGGAGGCGGAGGGGGAGGGGGGGGATAATTAATTCGCCAATCAGCGACGCTTGTTTGGTTTTTTTCTTTGTTTTTTTCTTTTTTTTTTCCGCCGTGCCGCCCGGCCCGGGGCGCGCCCCCGCGCTGCCGCAAATCACGGCCCGGCACTCGGCGCGGCCACGCGCCGCAATTAGCGCGGGGACGCAATTAGCGCGGGGACGGGGCGCGCCACCATCCATTACCGCGCTGCGAGGGATGCGAGCCGGGCAGGGAAATGATAAAATACGTGGCGAAAAGCGGCGGCGGTGGGAGTGCCTGCATGAGTGATCGCCTCGGGCTTGTGCGCCTTGAACTTTGCGCGCCGGGAAATCCCCGAGGTCAAAAAGTAGGAAAATTGTTGCAGCCCGGGGAGATATATATTTAAGTTCGCAGAGGGTCCGCGCGAACCCGGCCCCGGGGAGGAGGCGGACTGCCCGGAGCGCCGCGTTCCCCGTTCCCGGTTCCCCGTTCCCGGCCCGTGGCGAAGCGGCACTGAGCGCCCCGGACCGCCCCGGGAGCTGAGTGCGGGCGGAGCGGGGCGGGCCGGCCCCGGGCGCCGCTCCCCCCCCCG
>VXAB01002896.1:2849-70158 GCA_013399175.1 Odontophorus gujanensis
GGGGGAGGCTGGGGGGAAGGCTGACAGGCTGGCTCATGGCCAGGCTTTAGGCTTAGCTATCCATATGCACAAAGTGTGGCCCCTTTCTCTTCTATCCCACTGATGCACCTCAGGAGATTCAGATCCTCATCTCTTGCCAAAGTACTATTCATCCCTTCTGGTCTCCTCTCCTCATTAACATTCCAATTCTAAGATGGTACAGGAAGAAGATGCTTTTGTGCAAAAGTGCACAGGTAGACAAGCACCTGACCTCTTTCCTATAGAAAATGCTGCTGTATTACCATCATCATTGTTCTGCTGTACTGAGTCTGGGCTCTCATACTACTCTGACAATACACTTCGGTCTCAAATATAGATGCTACAGTCATTAATTCCTTGAGGATCTCGTTTAAAACAGTATAGCTGTGGCACTGTAACTTCTCAGTATTGCCTTAAAACAATCAGTTTGTTTGATAGAATGTAAAACAACTGAACATTTTATAAAAATGTTATAACTTTTGGAGAGGTATGACTAAATTGAGTGATATTAAAACAAACAAACAAATGAAAACCAGTAGTTACTATCAGTAACTTAGCATTCAACATCCTTTTCCATGTAACAATGCTTTCACTGTATATATAGAATTAAAAATAAATAAATCTAAGCTTCTCTCTGAAAAAATAGATGTTTTTCCTCCTAATCTATGTCTGCCTTGAAAATCTTCTCCTCCTATTTCACTCCTATCAGTGATCACCTTTATAAAAGACTCTTTGTAGTACAAAGTATTGCTCCCCAAACATGCACAATATTAAGGGCTATAAGAAATCTAATATAGAACATAAGCAATATATTTAGCATGAGATGATAGAGAACTTGGTTATGTTTCACCAACAAATGTACTTCATGAAAGTTTATATTTGTAGCTACTCTGTTGTGATAATGGTAAAAGGAAATAACATGGCTGTAGGCTAGGCTTTCTGCTTATGCAAAATAGCAAAGCATGCCAGGAGGATATCAGTGTGCTATGGACAATTAGAACTGGAGCATCTCTCACATCATAATCTCTGGCAAAGCCATAATTATCTCTTATTAACATTTTTAAATTGTATTAATCTCAAAATAGTTTGTGTATTGAATTATGATACTTATGAATGCTGAAAAATAGCTTCGATGCTAATCACTTTAGGTAGAAACAAGGAGTGTAATCTTTCTTTCCTTTCATTATAGAAAAATGATGTTTTAAAGCCACCCTTTAAAAATGACTTCTAATCATTTAATGTTGCGTGATTTTAAGCAAAGTCTTCAATATTCATGAAGCAGTGTGCTTAGACTGCTAGCATGTGTCAGCGAGAAACTGTTGGTTAGTAAGCAAAACTGAAAATATCAGAATTGGAAAAATAATTTCAATTTTTGTGCTAAATTGTTCCATCCATTCCCTGAATTATCAAATATTATTGGAGAAAAAAAGACATATTCATTGATTATTTTTTCAGTATATCTGACCTTTTTCTTCTGACATTTGTCTAAGTACACCATTACAATTGCAAAAGAATTTTGCTAATGAGATCATGTAAAATAGACTGAACACAGAGTTATGAGAAAAGAATATTCCAGCATATGCCAAATATTCCACAACAACCCTGTTTAGCAAACTTCAGCATTATGAAGGCTTTGGTCCCATTTCACATGCAAAGTCTTCCTTACTGATTGAATGACATTATCCATAGCCACAGAGAGCATAACTGCCTTTGACTTGTGTAAGGCTATGATGTGATGGAAAGCAAAGCAATAATAGCAGGATGGCAAAGTATTTGGCTGCTTGCCTTTGTCAGGCTTCAGGTACATAGGGAGTTTCTAACATGATACCATTGCACACACTAGCAACCCTTAAATGAGGTCTGCGAGGAAGCGGATCCTGGCTCCAACCCTTCTGGTTACTCAGGTGCATTGCACCTGAGCTCCCCTGGGTTGGCCCTGCCTTCCCACCAGGTGCTCAGTCACTGGTTTAGGCCCTGACTTAGCATTTCCACTAAGCCTGGGAGAAGGAGTATTATCAGCTAGTACAAGAGGATTTTACTGTGTTTCTAGAAGCTACAAAGTAGTGAGTTATCACATTTCATAATCACACATGGCTATGTACCTAATTAGTTGTGCTATCTTGCAGTAAGTAGCAGGTATGCTGAATAGCTGTGTTTTGCATAATTCAAGGAAGAGTCGTTATCTATTTCCTTCCAGTCACTGAGGATACATTGCTTTTTTCTTTTACCTTTCTAAGTTCCTCCCTTGAAGGGATTGACAGCTTTGAACTATCTTCCCAAAGATCTAAAGCAGAGAAAAAGAGTCCTCACAACAGTGGTTTCTCTAATAAACAAAGTCATGCATCCCAATCTGTTTAAGTGCTGCAGAAAGCTACCAACAGAGGATTAAGGCAAACAAAATCAAAGTCACCTTGATAGTAACACTGTAAGGGGGTTGTTTTTGAAGGATTCAGTGAGAGCATATGATCTTTGAACATACGTGAAGAGACAGACAGTTAGTAGCTCTGACCATTTCTATAATTTCTCCTCTGTAAAACTATAGCAGTGCAAACCATAAAAGAGTACCTTAACCTAACTTTTGAGCTATTATTGCTGCTTTTTATTTTAGTTTAGTTTAGTTTTTTTTACATTCAGCTCACATGAGGTAAAGTCACCTCTGATCTGAGTGCTGCACAGACTGTCTGTGCTTCCTGCCCAACATCTCAAGATGGTGATTAACCTACATGCTCTCTGGAATGCAAGAATTCAAAAACTTCCTTCTCATGCTGAGTTCCACCTCAGTCCTTTCTTGAAGAAGAAGACAGAAGAAACATTTTCCAAATTGAATGAATGCACCACAATCAGTCTGAACTCTCTTGCCTTCTGCTAGGAGACACCTCATGTGTAATGCTCACACTGTTATAGCTATATGAGTACAACTCTGAAAAAAAAGAAAAAGGGGGAGGCTATGAACAAAACTAAATCATCTTAGCTTCTTAGCTCCACAGAATATACTAGTTTCTTCTGTTGAGGATATAACCTAGGAGGGAAATAATATTTCACACTACAGACTCAGTAAATTGCAAAAACAAACAAAAAAACAAAAAAACAAAAACAAAAACAAAACAAAAAAAAACAATGAAAAACAAAGAAACCCACAACCCAATGCAAGCAATACAAAAACTTATTTTTTCTTTTAAGCATAAAAGTACTGTCATTTTGAGAAGAACAATGTTGGTGTGTATATATGTTCATTACTCATGTTGTACCATGTTAACTAATTGAAAGGAACCAAGAATTCTCCTATATGACCCCCAAAGGTAAATATTGAACAGTACCTTCCCTCTGTGACTTTGCCTCGCAGCTTCTTTATTTGAGGTTACTCTCTCTGCTTGAGTAACTCACATTGGCACAGTTGCAAACAAAGCACTACTGTGTGCCAGCCTTCTGAATCAATCATTGGTGAGTGCAGTACCCAAGGAGTGAGAACCTGCAGGCTAAAAATTAACATGAATCCATTTTTACTTTTTGTATCTCTGGCACTGAAGAAAGCACTCTAAAGAATGATCTGTTGCATCAACTCTGTTTTAAAAAATAGACAAAATAAGCTATTTATATTTTTCATTTATTTCCTATAGCAGGCTAATGATTTGGTTTTTATTTGTGTCATCTAGTTGCATCAGTTGCTGTTTTGCAACATTTTGTTTGAAGTCTACTATTTCATGTGTACATCTGTGTCAGTGGTTTTCTAAAAATGAACACTCCTAAATGATTTCTGAAACTCTCACTTTTATACAGGAAAGTAACAACAGGCTATAACATTGCAGATCAGGCATGCCTGTGGACATGGAAGCTGAATAAACCCAGAAGCAGCACCTTTCCTTGTGTTTGGTGATCTGCAGCAAAAAGTTAAGACAGAAGTTTGACTTGTGTAAAACCTCTGCTTTCAGAATCGGATTGTCTTTTAAAAAGTCTTAGAATTGCTGATAAACTCAACTGGAGGAAAAAGAGGAAGTGAGGGGTTAGGGCATCTGTCAAAGATGATTTGAAACACAGATCTCTGTGACTGGTGGCTGAGTCAGGAAGAGATAGGATGAGGCAAAGGATAGCTTTGAATTCAATTGAACGTTATTATCATCAGTCCAGTCTGGAGTGGATCTTATTTCCAGCTCAATTCTACAAAACAGTCCTATGATCACTTTTCCTTTGATGAACCTGTGCTTTTTTTTTTTTTTTTTTCCAAAACAAAACAAAACAAAACAAAAAGCTTAAGACAAATTCCCAATTAGTTATATCCACTGTATTTTTTTTGCATTTGCCACTGTCTCAGATACCTGAGTAATTTAGGGAAAAACAACAAAACAAAATGAAACAAACAAACAATCACAGCAACAACAACAGAAAAAAACCCTTACATGAATGGATGGGAAATATAAAAAATGTGTAGTATTATATAAAGTTTATTGTTGAGAAGCATAGTATAATACCTTATATTTTCCAATTCAGAACTGCAGTAACAGGAACTGATACAGTCAGGCTATATCCCATCCAGCCTACCAAGTCTCTTAACAGATGTCAGGTGAAACAAGGTGTATTTTACTCTATAGTTTCTCAGCATCTCAGATTACGTTGACTTGCATTCAGTATTGCTCCAGACCAATCCAGCACCTGAAAAAATAAAATTTCAGTGTTTGTTTTGGTGTTTAACATAAGTTCCCTAGCACTTCCTCCTTAAGCTGTAGTATATAATTTTTGACTCATTCTAGTTGGCTTTGCTGGAATGCCCTCTAATTTTTTCAGCGTCATTTGTGTAATGAGAACACTATTATTTGTATGAGAATTACAGTCACTAGACTTATTAAAGGCTCATTCACTTACATATACTAAATTACCCATAGGTTTCCATTAAGTTACTAGCTATCTCAGTCCTCACCACTGAAAACAACATATGAAAAATACTTCAAATTTTCCTATTTGCTTATTTCCAGTCGCTCCTCTTTATTCTTTCTAATGGACTTCCTTAACAAATCTATTGAACATTAGTTGTACCTTTTAGAAAGATTTTATATGCTTCTATTAGTTCTTGCACATGGGAATTTATCATGTTGTATGTATTTCTTAATTGCTTCCAAAGACAAAATTGCTCTCCAATAATCTACCTCTAGAAGTGCACACTTTCCAACACATTCAAAATAACATGTCATCTATTTCGAAATGTGAAGAAAATCTGAATCTGGGTTGTTAAGTTTGGCTGAAAGTACTATCGCATCTGTAGTCTGAGGTTCTTATTTTAATGAGTACTAATGCTGTATTTCATTTCTCAAGTTTATACATACTTATCATTAGATAATTAACTTATTTAGGAAAAACTCCACATTTACACTAAAAATTGCTATTGGCCTTTCATCATTGTCAGTCAAAAACGACTTTTTGAAATATAAATACTATTGCTGTCTTGTTATTCTGGTTTGGAGCACTGATAACAAATTTATTTTAACATGGCCAATTTCAAAAGGCAGTCCTTGCCCCATAGTAAACATAAAAGACAGGCAGACAATCTCAATTCTTGTAGGGTGAATAACCCCAAAGAATGGTACTCAGAGGGAATAGCGCTGAGGATGGTATACTTTTGTTAGGCTTTATATAGATGGTACACAGACTACTGGTAAATAGTGGCTCTTATTTTCCTATGGTCGAGGCTCACCAATGACTCCACTAGGGAGGGATCTCCAAGAAAAGATCCTTCCCTGGTGGTGGTCAGCCCTTAAATGGGGTCTGGGAGAGGTGGAGCCAGGCTCCACCCCTTCCAATCACACAGGTACGTTGCCTTCACCTGTGCCCCTGTGGCTGACTTAGTGCTCGCCTCAGGTGATCAATCAGTGGTTCAGGCCGTGATTCAACAGTTCCCATACAGTTCTATCGATATGAAGATGGCAAGATCCTCCTGCTTGTCATATAGTAGATAGAAGCATACCATAGAAATATGTAAAAAAGTTTTTTGTTTAACCCTCAGAAAATATGTTAACAAATAATCAGGAGGTAATAACAAAGATATTTTCAGTACTAGGCACTTGCTTTTGATCCCTTTGAGGTCATAGAATCATAGAATGCTTTGGGTTGGAGAGGACCTTTAAGATCATCTAGTTCCAACGCTTACTTTATATTCAGCAGACAGAAACATTACCTACATTTCATTAACACTTCATTCTTTCTTATTTTAATTTAGTTCTCCTTTGTCTTCCTTTTGAGAATTTATTTTCAGTGGAAAAAACATTTTACCCTGAGGTCATTGGTTCAATTTTAGCTGCTTCTGTTAAAGTTAGTAAAGCACTTGAAAAAAGACAATTGCTATGTATAACTCCCAAGCACTATTCTATGGGTCAGATAATAAAAACCATCATAGTACTTGGCAGTCCTGATACCCATCAAAATGTTGGTGTCAGCAGCTCAGTATACGTCTTGTCCTTTTGTTTTGGTTGTCTGGTGTGGATTGTAGGTGACCTGCAAAGTTTCACCGTGGACTCACTTGATTTTCCTTACAAATGTATTTTAAAAGATCATAGTGTTAAGATCATTATCATTTGTAAGAGAATCAAATTTACTGAAACTATTGTGTATGTATGTTATTTCTTGTTTTTTTAAAGTACAAGAGGTAATGCTGCAGTTTTACCAACACTCCCTCTAATGGAAAGAAAGCTTAACTTACAAAAAAAAGAAAAGAATTAATAATAAATAACACAATACTCATGCTAGAGCTATATGTCAAAAAAATAATAATTTCCTGAGGAGATCAAAGCTTGATTGGCTGGTCAGCTGAAAAAATTTCCTCACTATTTTATCTCTACAAAGAAACATGTTATACACAATACTTAGTTTTTGAAACCTTAAAATTCTTTGTACGATGGGGGGTATATGTTGTTAAGACCTCAATTCTTCACTAAAAAGAGTTTAAACTGATCTACTTGTCTTTTTTTGTGCCTTGATAACCGGAGTAAATAGTACGCCTAATCCTTTCACAAAACTCTTGACATTTCATGTTGCCTAAGATTTAACTGGGCATCTCTCAAAAGTTTCAGTGATTTTTTTTTTGTTGATATTGTCTACTATTTCTTATTCATATTTATAGACCATTATCATCAGTGGACAAATAAACAGAAAAGATAGAAGACACATTAGGCTACTGTTAGACTGCTATCATAGGCATTATTACAGTTGCTTAGTAGCCAAGAAGACAAGACAAGAAGTAACTTTCATACAGTGAATGAAAGAGAAAGAAAAATCTGGCAGGTGGTGAGAATATAAAAAATCAGATAGGAACCTGATATGACAAGATTTTCTGATAATATAGCTTAGTTTCACACTTTTACAACACCATGCCTTTAAGATGTTTTCCTCCTAGGCCTCCTATTTTAATTAACAAATTCAAACACCTGATGATATCTTTACCATGTAAACTGATAAAATATTTTCCAGAAGTTGAGTTTTGAGGCCACATGTTGAAGAATTATATATTTTTGAGAATATGTGGGATTGTTTTAAAAGGGAAACGTGACACAAATCTAGTTACATTCATGGAAGTAGCAAATAGGTATAACGGCAGGAGAAGTTCAGCTGGTGTAGTGTGCTTTGAATTTGAAAAAGTATTTGGCAAACCTATCACTCACTCCCCTTAAAAAAGTTTAAACTGTTATATGAAGAATGAAAGTAAATCTGTAACATAAAGAAAAATAATGATAGATGCATAAGGTAAGTTTTTAAAGTACAGGAATATCACCCATGTGATACTGCATCTATATTCATGTTGTTTTATACTATCACAAATGAATCAGAAAAGAAGATGAGATGAGAGAGGTGGCCAAGTTATTCTTGATAACAAATATATTATTATGGATAAGTCATATGATGGTGTGCAGCAAAGGAGGAGTTCAAAAATATGTGTAACGATGATAAGAGGGCAGAGAAAATATGAATAAAAGCAGTGCAAATAGGGAAAAGATACTCTGATTTTACATGTATAGAAAAGAGATCCAGATTGATTACTAATACTAATGAATTACATTTGGTTATATAATCATGACATCTATGAAGCATTAATTAATTGTCCATAGTTGCCCAAGAGAGCAAATAGAAATAAGGCGCTATTTTTAAAAGAATATAAATTTAAAATGGAAGCCTTGTAATCCATGGAACACCTTTTTATTAAATACTTGTTCAGTTCCAGTCTTCTTATTTCAAAAAGAATATGATAAAATAGCAAAGATGCAGAGAAGACTGAAAATGATGTTCAAAGACATGAAATGGCTTTTGTATTATGAAAAAAATAGATAATTTTATAATTTTCAACTTGGAAAAGTGAAAGATGAGCAGGGACTATGATGATTAAATTGAAAGTCACATGGAAATAAGATACAGGGGAAAAATATTTCTCAGTATCTCCCAAAATAAAAGTTGAAAGTATCAAATAAAACTATCTGAAGATTCAAAAAAGGATATACTTCTTGATGCAGTGCCTTCTTAATAGTTTAAATGTAACATTTTACTGGTGAATATTTTGGGTGCTGAAACCATTCAAAACTATTAAATACAAAATGTTATTAAAGAATTCCCTGAACTTCAAATTACTGAAGAATGAGATAGTAATGCAAAAAGTAGATGGTGACATACACTTCTTTAATTTCTACCAAGTGTCTTAGTCGCTCACAAGCAGTCTCAGCTAAAGACAGAGTAAATGTCTAAATGAGGCAAATGAATGAAAATTTAGCTTCTTGCTCCACAAGTGTGTAAACATGACTTTACCCTTAGTGCAGAATCAGGTATATTTTGTGAGTGTTCAGAAGCATATTTTCTATGTGCTCAGGAAAATTAGATGATGTCAGATTATAGTTCACATAGCAGTTAAATAGAGCCTTGATTACTATCGCACGTTTCAGTGCCTGAATCTTTTTGTAGGCATAGCTCAGCATAGTCAATTTTCAGATTAATTTGAGATTAGACATCCTAAGTATGAAAAATATCCATATAAAAGCAAAAATTCCAATCCATTTTTTATCTAGATTTAAGGTCTAATATGGTGGAAACTGCATTTTCCTTCTTTCTTGTATTTTTTTAATCAAATGTTGTAAGAACTTCCAAAGTAAAGAAAGACTAAATAAGAAAGTAAGTAAGTAAATAAATATTTTTAATGCAAGTTACTGACATCTATGTTTACGCATTCCTTTCTGCCAAACAAACATGCAGTAAAATACATAGCACAACCAACAAAAGCTTCATTGCTCCCTAATCCTTTAATAAATGTCCACTATAAATCTTCACAGCAGACTATGCATATTTCAAATTCAAATATATAGTGGCTGAGTGGATTTAAAGTGCAGGACCCAGCAGAACTTGGTCTTGTTGAACTTCATACCATTGGCCTCAGCACAGAGATCCAGCCTGCCCAGATTCCTTTGTAGGACCATCTTACTCCCAGACAGATTGACTCTTCCTCCCAACTTGGAGTCCTCTGTAAACTTACTAAGATTTACTACAAACTATTTTTTTCCAGGCATCACAAACCAATGTTCTGATTAGGCTGCACTGTAAGCAGTATGTTATTAAAAGATATCTCAGTTTTTTGGGGGGCAGTCAGTTTGCACTCAATTGGATCTGCCAGTCTACATTTCCTTCCCCCCCCCTCCCCGGTTTAATGTATTCTTTATTATGGACGTAACACCAGAAAGATTAAGAAAATTCATCAGTTTTCAATTCCAGAGCTCCCTGGCTGACAACACAGACATACCAACTTTCATGAAAAAATTTCACTGCTGTGAACAAATAGTTTAGTTCACAAGGATTTACCACTACTACTTCATTATTTAAAAGATTAATATGAGCACTAGATGAATACCTTAGAATTCAGAGGAATTAATAGGCTCATATTTCAACATTAAAATTTGTACTGATTTTAATGTGAAATGATTCTGTCGCAAACTTTTGATGGAAAACTGTATTGTTGTTGGTTTTACCAGGAATACCTCTGAAAAAAAGCCGTTCCATGTGTCAGAACATGAATTCAACTTTTATTCTTTAAGCTTAGAGACAATTAGAGCATAAAACAGCATATTTTGGGAACTAGGCATTTATGTATATGTTCTGAGACTCCTGGCAATGTATTTTTTTTAATGATTTGCCACTATAATTAGACTGTTACCATTACAGTACAACTCCCTGCATAGACCTATTTTTAAACCATTTAATCCAGTTATATTTTTAAGTACATAGTATTAATTAGTCATATAGCTTAGGTTTTAATTTAAGTATCACCACACAGGTGGACCATTAAAACCTAACCAGAGTCTGTATTTGATTTAATTTTGAACTGGGAAGCTGGTGTTCAGTATCTGTCATTCTATGATTTGACTACTGTTGTGTTTATACCAGAGCATAATGCTGGTCTTCAAATATTTCATAGCTGTTTATTACTATGTAATTAAATGATAGATATGTCTACTTGCATAATTTGGATCTGCTACTTGAACTTTGATTCTAAAATCCAGTCTTACTTTATTCAGATGGGGCACAATTTGCCTTAGAGAAGAGGTGAAGGACACTGTGGTAGCCTTGACATTTTTATTCCTGTGAAATTAGTCAGATCAGTGTAAATCACAGATGATTACATTTAAAATTCTTGAATTCCAAGGGAAACAGAGCTGAAAAATTGTTTGTGCATATGGCTTTGGTCTCTTATTTGCCAGAGAGGATGATGTATTTATATGAGAACATTTTCCTGATACCCATTACATGTGGCTCAATTGAACCTCTTTGACTTTACTCTGAAGCAAAACAGAAGAGCAAATATCTGTCATCAGTCTTGAGTGGGATGCTTCAACACAGCACCACTTCTGTTCACTTCCATTCACTGTTTTGAGGTCCTGAAATTTAAGCTAACATTACAAGGAAGGAACTAGCTGAGACAGAAACTCAGAAAAGACTTCTTGAAAAATTTTCCCAGCCTAACTCATTTCTATGATGAATATTATCTTATATCTTCTATGATGCCTAATGGGAAATGTGCTAGAGAATCTCTTGGTGACCATGTAAAACATACTAACTTAGGAAAAGGGAAGCTCTACCATATTTCTCTTTTGACAGTAACATAATCAGAGCTCAGGTTTTTTTTGTATTATCACAGATGTATCTCATTTCTAGTTTTTATTGAACCAGTACTGTACCACAGCTAAGCAGTTTGGTCTTGTAGAACAGTGATAAAAAACCTTGGAGGTATCGGTGCCAATGAATGGTACTGTATTTATTGTCCTATGCTGGCTTCAGCAGTATGTTTACTGTCTGTCTGGTCCGTGTGTAGCCTGTTTTTCCTTCTTTTATTCTTCTCTTTCTGATCCTCTGCCCTACACAACACTCTATCTCAGTCATGCTGTTCTCTAACATGTTGCTCTCTGCTTATCTGCCTGATTTAAAAATTAAAAAAAGCGTAAACTAATAGTAAAGCATAAGAAAATTCCATGACTGCTAAAATAACACTATTTTGTACCTACTATGTTACTTCAGGATGTGAGAATATTCTGATGCAGGGCAACGATTTGTCACTTCCATAAGGGATGGATTGGAGACAAATCTATAACTACAAAAGCTCACATGCAAGAGTAACAGTTTACTTATCAATTTATTTATTAATTTAAAAGTGCAAACAATTACTGACCTGTTTGCATTTCAGAAGCATTGAAAGAGCTAATCAAATCATTCTTTGATTTTTTTTTTTTAATGGCACCAATCATCTCAAAATATATGCAGAAATGAAAGATAGTGGTTTTTTTTGTTTTTTTTTTTTTAATATATTTTTGAGATACTAGGCACTGGTAAAGATGAAAGAGGTGAATCACACCTCAGCATGCAAATAGCATTTTATGTTTAGAGTTTAAGGTAACATTCAGAAAGTGAGGAACTATTTTTGGTGACAATACACAAAATTTAACATTACAAGTGGCAGCCTGTCACATGACAGAATATGAATGAAAAACAGTGAAATCCTTTCCAGTGACTTTGAAAGAGTGTGCTTTGTATTAATTCAAACATTTTTAATTCAAAGTCAGCTACAAAATGTTCCAGTAATCTTTACCCTAAAGTGTTTACTCTTATCCCATTAGCAATTTGTTGTCTCTGCAGCTGTTTTGATATGAGTTTGCTGAGACTCAGTATAAGCCAAATGATTGAAACTGTGATCCAAATCAAGTGAAAATGCACTTTTTTTAACCTGAATCATTTCATAAATCTGTGCTAGAACAAAATCTCACAGTTATGCTGGCACAGCTGCAGATCTTTTTGGAGGACATGAAGTAATCATCCTCATATAAGAAGGATTTTCAATCCCAAGGCACTTTTTTAAAAATAAGCCATTAATTTCCATGAGAACTAAGTTTCAAGAGAAAGTATATTGCTCTTCCATCGTCAGAGGTAGCAGTGAGACTCGAGTCCTAACTTTCACTTTTCTTCTTAACAAAACTGTATGTCTGAATAGAAATGCTGTGAAAATTTTGCCAAATGGTTTGGAATCAACATGGACAATGGAGCTATTATTTCTACCCTGAGATAGAATCTGAACTTAGGTAGCAGAGAAACTCAATACTAAAGTCTGCAGTAATCCTTTGTCATAGTATTTACACTTTTAAGTAATGTATTAAGAAAGGAAAATCCATGCTTACATTTGTATCCTGAAGTTCAGCATAAATATTACTCATTGTGGCATAGGTGGGCCGTTATTATAATCACCATTATGGGCTCTAAGCATCAAGTTCAAGGAGAGTTTAAATGTTCAGTTTAATGTTAGCTGAACTCAGGTTAAAATTAGGATTATTACAGGGATTTTTATTTCTATCTTCTGTAGTGTCTTCCCTCTGATTTATTTCACACTGGCGTCATTTCGATTCATTTTTAATTTCTACATTGATTCTAATTAAGCTGCTTCTAGGGCTTATGAGTTTCATTTAATTAAATTAATTAAGGCATTTATTTATATAGTAAAAGTAAACCAACTCACCAAGCTTGCTTTCCCAAACTCCCACAGCTCTAATAGAAAATCAAAGACACCTATTTTAAAATGAAGTGCCTCTAGCAAAACAGCATTGTGATAAAATAAAAGAACCCTGGATAGAAAAATTCTTTACAGTAATACAGTACTGTTTTTGTTGTTGTTGTTGTTGTTAGCTTCTACTTTTTGTTTTCAACACTTTACTGCATCCCCTTGGAGTTTGATGTATGGCTTCTGCAATGATGCTATTTTAGAAAAGTCACCTGCTCTTAAACGGAAGTTCTTAACCACATAAGCTGGAGGAACTTCATTTTTCACCTTCAAGGTTTATGATGCATAATGAGCATTCTCTTTGAATTTTTTAAGATTCATACTAGAAAATAAATCGTAACACTTTTAGGGTTTTAGAAACTCTTTCATTTTCTGTTGTAATTATATTTGCCAAGGAACTGCTTTGAATGCAATGGTGTGAATTCTGATCCCCAAGTAAGAAGTAAGACTTCATACTGAAAATTGTATCATAGATGTAAAATGATCAAAAGTCCTTCTCTATCCTGGTTTAAAGAGAAATTCTAGAGCCTAAATAGGCTACTCTAAATCTAGAGAATTAATAAAGTGCACAATACAGTGCACTTTTGGATTTACATTAATTAGTGACATTCTCAGTGATGTTCTATAAATATACAATGATCTGCAAAGATTTTCTGGTAAGATCAACAATGACCATCTCATTATAATGGGATCTTGTTCCTGGCCCCCTGCCTCAGGCAACAGTGGAAGGGACTGGGTAGATTGCAGGAGTAGCACCATTAAGAAAATACACTGTGAGGGCTGCTCCAAAAGCAATGCCTCCTATTTTATGTCAGTTCAAAATGTCAGAGATGATTGTTGGTGGTATGGCAGTAAAAGTTGAACCTTCTCACTCACATCCCATTACATTTTGTTGCTGTTCTACACATGGAAGCAGAGAGGCAGACTGACATGGGAGTGCAGATGGTACAAAGTTGTGTCACTGAATTCCTCCGTGAGGAAAAAATTGCACCCAGTGACACTTACTGATGCTTGCTGAATACTTATGTGGACTAAAGAGTGGATGTCAGTACAGTGAGGTGGTGAGTGGTAGGCATAAATGATTAGTAGTTCAGTAATCTCTAAGCATGTAAAACTGCTGGTGCAAGAAAGACCAGTACTGCTGCCTATCCTTCTGTCATTGTTCCTTTAACAAGACTGTATAGACATTCTTCTTTTACTTCTTATTCTTGCTATCAGTGTTTCAGTAGCATCCTCCTGCTCATATTTCCTTTTAATGCATTCATTCCTGTAAGCCAGGGGGATAGATAGACAGTGCAATGGCTCATTGCAGTATTTGTTTTCATGTATTCCTTCATTATGGAACTCACTTCAGCTGGACCATTAAATAAATTCTAAGCAGCAATTGAGAGACAGTATATCAATCACATAGTGAATGCAAGGCATTTAATGCAGATCTCAAATCGATCCTTTCCTTCAAGTACTAATTTGTATTTATTTCCCCCCTTGAGGAGGTTGGCAAATAAAATATGATATTCCTACCAGTGTGGATTTATAACACCAGTAGGGAGATGAAATAAGAGAGCAGAGCATTCTCTATTAGCTCTTATGCATAAACTATTTCTACTTGTCAGATCTTTCCTTTGAGCTTAAGATGCGGTATTTCTCCTCCCTCTCAGTTTGACATACGTCNTATTTCACACTGGCGTCATTTCGATTCATTTTTAATTTCTACATTGATTCTAATTAAGCTGCTTCTAGGGCTTATGAGTTTCATTTAATTAAATTAATTAAGGCATTTATTTATATAGTAAAAGTAAACCAACTCACCAAGCTTGCTTTCCCAAACTCCCACAGCTCTAATAGAAAATCAAAGACACCTATTTTAAAATGAAGTGCCTCTAGCAAAACAGCATTGTGATAAAATAAAAGAACCCTGGATAGAAAAATTCTTTACAGTAATACAGTACTGTTTTTGTTGTTGTTGTTGTTGTTAGCTTCTACTTTTTGTTTTCAACACTTTACTGCATCCCCTTGGAGTTTGATGTATGGCTTCTGCAATGATGCTATTTTAGAAAAGTCACCTGCTCTTAAACGGAAGTTCTTAACCACATAAGCTGGAGGAACTTCATTTTTCACCTTCAAGGTTTATGATGCATAATGAGCATTCTCTTTGAATTTTTTAAGATTCATACTAGAAAATAAATCGTAACACTTTTAGGGTTTTAGAAACTCTTTCATTTTCTGTTGTAATTATATTTGCCAAGGAACTGCTTTGAATGCAATGGTGTGAATTCTGATCCCCAAGTAAGAAGTAAGACTTCATACTGAAAATTGTATCATAGATGTAAAATGATCAAAAGTCCTTCTCTATCCTGGTTTAAAGAGAAATTCTAGAGCCTAAATAGGCTACTCTAAATCTAGAGAATTAATAAAGTGCACAATACAGTGCACTTTTGGATTTACATTAATTAGTGACATTCTCAGTGATGTTCTATAAATATACAATGATCTGCAAAGATTTTCTGGTAAGATCAACAATGACCATCTCATTATAATGGGATCTTGTTCCTGGCCCCCTGCCTCAGGCAACAGTGGAAGGGACTGGGTAGATTGCAGGAGTAGCACCATTAAGAAAATACACTGTGAGGGCTGCTCCAAAAGCAATGCCTCCTATTTTATGTCAGTTCAAAATGTCAGAGATGATTGTTGGTGGTATGGCAGTAAAAGTTGAACCTTCTCACTCACATCCCATTACATTTTGTTGCTGTTCTACACATGGAAGCAGAGAGGCAGACTGACATGGGAGTGCAGATGGTACAAAGTTGTGTCACTGAATTCCTCCGTGAGGAAAAAATTGCACCCAGTGACACTTACTGATGCTTGCTGAATACTTATGTGGACTAAAGAGTGGATGTCAGTACAGTGAGGTGGTGAGTGGTAGGCATAAATGATTAGTAGTTCAGTAATCTCTAAGCATGTAAAACTGCTGGTGCAAGAAAGACCAGTACTGCTGCCTATCCTTCTGTCATTGTTCCTTTAACAAGACTGTATAGACATTCTTCTTTTACTTCTTATTCTTGCTATCAGTGTTTCAGTAGCATCCTCCTGCTCATATTTCCTTTTAATGCATTCATTCCTGTAAGCCAGGGGGATAGATAGACAGTGCAATGGCTCATTGCAGTATTTGTTTTCATGTATTCCTTCATTATGGAACTCACTTCAGCTGGACCATTAAATAAATTCTAAGCAGCAATTGAGAGACAGTATATCAATCACATAGTGAATGCAAGGCATTTAATGCAGATCTCAAATCGATCCTTTCCTTCAAGTACTAATTTGTATTTATTTCCCCCCTTGAGGAGGTTGGCAAATAAAATATGATATTCCTACCAGTGTGGATTTATAACACCAGTAGGGAGATGAAATAAGAGAGCAGAGCATTCTCTATTAGCTCTTATGCATAAACTATTTCTACTTGTCAGATCTTTCCTTTGAGCTTAAGATGCGGTATTTCTCCTCCCTCTCAGTTTGACATACGTCAGAGTAGAGACAAAATTTGGTGACTGAAGGAAGGTCTATCAGTGTCCTAGCAAACATCCTCTGGGCCTTCCTCCCAGGAAAAGCTTAGTTAATATTCTAAAGGCAGAAACCAAGATCATGTCTTCATAAGTATAGAAATTTTCAAAGGAAAAAGATTACTTCCTCCTGGGATTTTGATCTTCATTGTATTTCTGACATGACTGCTATTGAGAATAAAGCAAGATTGGACCTACAGAGAATTCACTTTTGGTTTGGAAGTCTCTGATCTTTCCTTAAGTGAAGGCCTTTCATGTCACCAAATTGATTTCATGTCAATATGCTCTCTACTGTTCAAGTCAGGAAAAAGTGATGTCATTTTTCTAAAGCATTTTAAACATAGTATACTTTCCAAGAAAGAGACGTTCTCCACCACTTTCTCTCCATCTTTGTTCAGACTCTCTGTCCCTATAAAACCTTGTCAGAAAATTGATTCATAATGTTTTTATGCTTTTGCCCAGTAACAGACCTACCTAAGGTCCAAAGTGATATTTTTGGACCAGCTGAGAGAGCTGGTGCTATTCAGCTTGCAGAAGAGAAGGTACCAGGGAGACCAACCTGATAGTGGCCTTTCTGTATCTAAAGGGGATCAGTAAGAAGGAAGGTGACAGACTCTTTAACAGGGTCTGTTGTAAATCAAGGGGAAATTGTATGAAATATACTCGGGGATATTTTATCTGGATATAAGGAAAAAGTTTTTAATGATATGGGCAGTGAAGCTCTGGAACAGGCTGCTCAGAGAGGTGGTGGATGCTCCATCCCTGAAGACATTCAAGGTCACGGCTGGACCAGGCTCTGAGCACCTAATGTAGCTATAGGTGTCCCTGCTGATTGCAGGGGAGTTGGACTAGATGACCTTTAAAGGTCCCATACAACTCAAATGATTCTATGATTGTATAAAATAAAATAACTTGTATAGACTATTTGATGATTTTTGATCTGTGAATATGTAACAGAATGACATTTTGAGTTAAAAGAAAAGAAAGAAAGATGTTTTCATTACTCCTCTGTGGGAGATATTACCATTTTCTGAAAGTATTCATGCCAGGTGAATCTTGAAAATATTTATCAAACAGCATCTAAAGATGTTCTGAATTTTTTTTTTTAAAAGAATATTCTTAGTGGATGCCATGATTAAAATTAGATACCAAGAAATCTGCCACTGCTTAGAATTCCTTATATCAGTGGTTTGGCATGAAACACAGAACTGTACAATTTATTTTGTCACTGGAAGCCGAATACGAGTGTAGTAGACTCCAGAAGGTAAATCTGCGGGTGGATATTGATCCATCCGTCTTCATTTTTCAGGTTTTCTGTAGAGCAGGCTATAAGTGTGTTATGGTTTTATTATTTTTATAATAAATATTATATATATATATAATATATAATAAATGATAAAACCATAACGAAGTGACCTGAAGATACCATATGATTTTGGAAAAAGTGTGTGCTGGGAGTATGTATCAATTACTAACAATGAAATCCATAAGAGCAGCTGTTTTGCTGTGTATAACCATTTGTTTGCACACATATTTTTGAAATATGTCTCCTTAACGTTTGGAATTGAAGATATAGAAAATGATCTCTTCACCTGCTCTTTTTAGATTATATAGTAGTTGCAGAAGAATATTTTACAAACCACTAGAAGTCTTGATAATTCTAAGACATCAATCCAAGTGTAATCTGTAATCTTGTTCAAATGGTTTTCATATGTTAATGTTTATGTATCCATCAAGCCACACAACATCAGACTGAGTTCTTATTACAGAAATATTTGTTGGCAGTTCACAACCAGAAGTGGGTTCAGCCACTGCAGTTTGTCATTTCATGTTACTGTACAACTCTTGTGAGCCAGGATTGCAGTGTAAAGATGGCATTATGAGTTTTTTACGGAAAATTTCTCAGTCGCCCCAGTTTTTCTTGCTTCAGTTCTACTTGCTTTCTAACATATTCCAGTTTGTGTCTGAAGAGTCAAGCGTAACTCTTTGAGCACATATCTTCAGTAAAAATACCACCACCAACTCAGAAACCTACCAGAGGAACTTTGATCCCACAGATCCTTGGAGATATGAAGTCCTATGACCTAGGTAACATTGTGGCTGTAATAATATAAACATAGCACAGAGAGTCAGTGTGTACCACCTGTACTTCTTCATTCCTCGCCTCTGGTGGCTTTGTTTTGTTTTGTTTTTTTTTTTCTGTGGGATGGTGGGGTTTTGATGATTGTTCTATTTTTTCCTTGGAATGTGAAGAGATTTAAATTCCACTGCATGCTAATAGGAATATCCTCTTAGGACTGGAGAAAAGCTCAGAGATTTCTGTTGTTCTTTCTTGTTTGTCTCCTCTTTCTTCTCTTTTTGCCCGAGGGCAGTAAAGGAAGGAGGCTGATCTCTGTGCTTTGTAAGATACACTTGCTTCCACATGAAATCGGAAAAAATGTGGAAATGCTTTGGATTGATACAGTTCAGGCTCTGTGAAGGATCTTTTCCTCTAGAGTATATTCCATGAACAATCTAATCACTTTTTAATTTTTTTAGCAGGAAAGTTTACTGCCTGATATTGAATAAGTATCCTATCTTTTGTCTCTCCTGAACTCCCAGAAGTGATGCTGAAGGGCTGAGGGGATCAGCAGAAACTCAGGCTAGAGTGAAACTTACATAAATATTTTTTTTGGGGGGAAAAAAAGCTCCTCAGTATCACTTGCAAGTCTTTGTGTATTTACAAAGTTTCTCTCACTTTCTGTCTGTCATCTCACCACCACAGAGGTGGCTTGCCCCATATGTTCTGTGAAATAATCCTTCCCAAAAGGACGTGGTAATTTCCCTGCAAAAGCCTCAAGCTTTTTGTTATTTGGCACTGTGTTAAGACTGAAAGGACATCTCTAATATTGATTCTTTAACTATAAGACAAGAATTCTTAAATAGTAGTAGGAATGAACTGTACCTATTTATCATTGCTTAGGCATCTTTTTCTCATTTTCCCTTCCTATGTAACAAAATTCTGCACTCTCATACTTCCCCCCACCTACCCAATAAATAAATAAGTAAGTAAGTAAGTAGAAGTTCCCTGAGAAAAGAAAAAGCAGTAGCTTTCTCTCATATTTATGCTTGACTTTTCTTCCTCTCAGTTTAGTAACAGGCTACAACAATGTGATGTTAATCAAATATGTAGTTTCACTATTCTTTATGGAAGAAGATACTTCAGGAATCCACCCCTGATATTGTGTGCAGGGCAGTCTCGTCTGTTCCTTTGTTTTTTCTCTTCTTTGTTTGTTACAGTGCAAAAAAGCTGTATGATCCTAATAACAAGAGATTAGTCAGTGAGGAGTAAAGTGACAGATTTCTGATTCTTAGATTGTTAATTTTCTGTACACACAGCATACAGAGCTCAAGGCAGAAATATTAGCAGTTGAGATATTTTACAGTAGAACGCAATAATTAAACTAAAAATTGTGATAAATCAAATATTTTGATAAATGTATTGCAGTTCTGATGATCTGTCTCTGAAAGCTACTTTTCACACTCTCAGGGACTCCTTTCATGCGATTAACTTGTAGGAAGTGTGGGACTATACTCTCTCCTGGAACCATTACATCAAGAGCAGTGTCCAGTATCTAACAGCTTCTTGAATATAGGCTCAGGTTTACTCAGCTTCCTGATGGGAGACAGCCTAGGAATATTGATGTACATCAGTGGGAGCTTCTAGTACTACATGCATCTATCTACATATCAATGTCAGACTGGGTGTTTTCAAGAATTCTATTGCTTCTCTGGCTCAGAAGGACAGTCTCAAAACTTCCAGAATTCCTGCTTCCTTGTGAAAATTCTCCTGACTTTCTAAGGCTTTCTCATTTGGATTACCAGAATCCCTGATTTAACTTGTCCTTCAACACTCTGGATATCTCAGAAGTATTTTGAAATTTTTTGAAACTCAGGAGGGTTATGTAGCTCACCTTGAAGTAGTGGGAGATTATGAGTGCTATTAATGTAGTGAGAGATTGCATGATCTACTGATGACAGTTGGTAACTGAACTCTTTCTTACTTTAAAAAAAAATTAAGCATTAATAAATAATAGAATTATTCCCAACAACTGTAAATCTAATGAACTCTAAATAGCAAGAGCTATAAACTTAGTTGTCTATTGGCATTGCCAATGAAAAAATAAAAAAACAAAACAAGTTCCATATAATAGTAACCTCAAATGTTGTTAAGTGATCTCAGTTTTTTAGTCCTCAAAGAAAAAGTTCCCCAGTTTCCATGATTTCTCTCAAGGTAACTCAAACATTTACTCAGTTTGAGCTTCCTCAGAGATTGGTTATTTCAATCACCACAGGTTCTTTCTTCACTTGATAGTAGAGTTGCAGTTAAAGGATGGAGTTAACAGAAAAGAGGGAAGTTGATGTCTACATCCAACCAATTCTGCTAAATGCAGTTAGTATCAGTCATTTGGAAAAGAAAACACATTGATTATGGATGACCTTGTAAGTACCCTGGAAATATGGGACCACATAATCTTGCAGTGATTTTACACCTAAATAGGTTATGCTTATCTAAGTAATATTTTTAGGTTGTTTTTCATGTTATTCCAAATGTGCTTTTATGTATTTTTAGTCAAGCTTTCTGTCTCTTCATGCTGAAAATTGCTGACGTTTTTACTCTGCAGAAATTTGGGACATATCTGCTCTCTGTGCTGCATGAATCAGCAAATCTTGCCCTTTAAAAAAATCAGCGCTTTCAGAACAAAGGTGGAATAAACCGTGAACTTGTGTTTTTTCTTTCTTCTGTTGCTGCTTTTTAATTAGGAAAAGAGAAATTAGACCAGTAAATGTTTCTAGATCTTCTTTCCAAAACACAGATGGGATTTTTCCTTCTACAGCTTTTGTCTCATTTGTTCAGTTATCTGGATTTTGACCTATTACCATTTTTGAAATGAATGATTGCTTTCACGGGGGTAAAAACAGAAAACGAAACCTCAACTAATGGAACACCTCCATAAATTTCAGACCCAAAGTTTTTCTGTTAGAAAGTGCTACAGATTTATTCTGAGTGTGCTTTTTTCATACTTCTGCTTAATTTTCATTGCAAAACAGGTTTTGGTACTCTGCCCTGTTTGGTTTAGCATACTATGCACAAAAAATTTCATGTCTTGGTTTTATATGTAACTATATAGAAAGAAAGCAACTATTATTTGCCTATTGCCATTGCATCTTCTTGCTAATTTGTCCTCCTTTGTTAAGCCAATCACTACCAAAAAGTTGGGTAATTTGCATTTTTTTCATGTATTCATGTTACTATTTATTTGCCAGCAACACATAAAGCATACCACTTATGTATGTTTGTAAATGAGCAGGGTACTAATTAGAGCAGAGATGAACAAAGGGAGCAACAACAAAATATTTGTGGCTTTTCTTCATCAGTGTGTGGATAACAGTCTTACAGAAGATTGCTTTCTAAAACCTTGATAATTTCTCAAATTCTTCTAAACACACCTATGAAAATCTGATTTTCAACCCTACTGGAAAGACACAGTCTGAGTTTAAAACTTCAGTGACTTACAGGAAGAAAGGATGACCGTTAGAGACTGCAAAAGGAGAAAGGCTACACAAGAATATTGCTTGATCCTGAAATTTACACAGCTTTCACCTACAATTCACATCTCCAAATTGAATTTTCTGTTCTTTTTGTCCTATCTTTTGCTCCCTAAATCACCACTGCTTAGAAGTATGTTTTATTTTCACATACATGTATTAATAATTTAAGATTAGACTAACAGAATCTCCAGAAATAGAGAAAAATAAAAGCTGATAAAGGGGAAGTAACTCTGCAATGACTGAGAGCAGAAAAGCAATAATTCTAATTTCTTTTCTATTCTTAAGTGGGAACTTGTTTCAAGAATTCAGATTTCTGGGGCTGATGGCCTAATTTACGCAGGTCACTTAACGATAGAGAGAATGACAGAGAAAAAAGGTCAAACGTATAACTCCTGAGTATGAAGTCTGTTTTTTGTTCATCCCAAATTCCAATTCACATTTAAAACAAACATGGAAACAAAAATCAAAATGCCCTGAAGCTTCCAGTGTAGTAAAACAAAATTCAGTTTTACTGCATAATTTCAGTACCTTCTAGATGTTTATTTAGTACATCCTTTTTTTATTAGAGATACCCCTGGTGTTAGTTTAAAGATAAGCACAAGAACCAGAGCTTGAATTGTATCCAAATATGGGGATGAAAACTGTGCCTCACTTTCATAGTGAAGTAGTTTTTGATCCTCCCTGCTGGAGGGTTGTTTCTTCCTGCCCTCCTTGATCACATGCCAGCACAGAAAAGTAATGCTGCCTGAAAGCAGCTAAGTAGGTAGCAGACTGAGAGGGTTCTCACCTACAGCTTATTGATTTCCTAGTTCTTCTAAGTTAACCAGTTTTGGTTTTTCCCTGAACCACACTGTTTAAGTGTGCAACTGATTCCTTTTCTATCAAAACAATGTGGCAGACAAGATAACTAAGATTATAGTTAGTTAAACTGAAGAAAAAAATATTTTTAGAAATAATTTTTATAATGAGAATGCAAATTATGTACACTTAAACAGATTTTTAAATGCATTACAAAGGACAAAGAAGCAGTGAAGATGGATGGCAGAGGAGAAGCAGCATATTACGTACCATACTCACAGGCAGTCATTAATGTGCAGTCAACATGATCCTATATTTAATCCGACAGATGGACTAACAAACTTGAGTTTTTGTTAGAGATACTTATAATTTTTCAGTTACTCAAGCTGTTCATACCATTAATATTACTCTAAGTAGTTCAGACCACGTAGCATTTCGTCCAGAGCCTTGTAATGACAAGTATTTTGCGTGCTTTATTTTCTAAAGAAAATGTGTTTATAATACGTAGTTCATAACTAGACTTTCTATCAGTCTCTGAATTAACTCATGGGATCAGGACTATAGTTTACTCAGGTTTTTGCACTGGCTTGCTAGTATTTTACATTGTGTCACTTAATATACTGACTTCTCCTATTAAAATCTCACATGAAGACTCAATTTTTATCTTTTGTTCCTTGATCATCTTTTTGCAGAAGATTATTTCATTTCTATTCTGGGTATGTTCTCATTTAACAGTCATCTTCTAGGAGCAAAGAATAATTTCACATCAATCTTCTTTTACTGTTAGTCATCCTGCACACACATTATCTTGCTTCTAAAAAGGGTCACACATGATGTTTTATCATGCTCTATTTTCCCTTTGACCTTTTTCTACTATTCAAAGAACTTACGAGTATGCTTGTTCACATCTTTTTGTCATTATGTAGTTTCATTTTAAACTTTCTGTCAAACAGTATGCTGTCTACCAAAAGTCCCAGATTCAAGAGTATTGCTATATATTCTAGTTGTGCAGTGTTACAGTCCCCAAATTTTTCATACATCTTTGAGTAAATGAGATACTATTTTCTTGAAACCACTAGATCTGGAGCCTCTGGATACCCTGGGCTTCCAAGCATCTGGAATTATACTCTTCTGATTAAAAAAATAAAATAAAAAATAAAAAATCAAACAACGTTTAAATGCACAAAATCAGATTATGATTTATTTTCCACTGTTACCGTAATTGGCTTACCAGATTTTAATATAAGAGACTGCATGTCCTCCAATGGTATTTTTTAATAATGCCTTTTCTGTCTAGTACAAAAAGAAACCCAGAGAAAACACGCACTCTTTTCCAGCATAAGCAAACAAAATTTTAGCAGCTAGTGACCATGAACCTACAATTCACTGAGATTTATTTATGCATACAGCATCAAAAATGATCTTTGTAGGCCATTTGTAAATTACACTGCAAGCTGCATACATATATATATTTTTTCAGATTCGTGAACTGTAACATAACTTCTTCAGAAAAATCTTAGCTTGAAGCTGGAAAAAATGTCACAAGTACTATAGCTGTTATTTAACTTAAAGCTAAAGCATGGAAAGGTGGATATACCTCTTGGCTGCTTACCATGCTTTCAACTGGCAGCACTGACCAAAAACAGATCATTAGGATTGATACTGTTCTTTTCTTCTCAAAAACTGATCACTGATGAGTTGATTAAACTTGACAATTCTATGGGGAACTTTGGAAGAAGCAAAATAAACTGGTTATTTTTAAATCTTGAGAAAGTCTCTGGAGAAACTAAGCTAGTAATTGAGTCCATCAACAGTTCAGACTAAAACAGTAATCTATCCTTTAGAAAGATTGAGCTGTAGGATGTATAAGGGTCTATCTATAATTAATTTCCTTTTTAATCTGTAGATTTTCAAAAGACCTGTTATTTCAGATTGTCTTTTCTCTACTTTGCAAACAGACCTGGACATCAAGGTTACTATTTCAGTTGTAGAACACAAAATTTCCCAAATGCCTTCCCCTTGAAAGTATAAAACTACTCCTGGCATTGAAGTGAATCTGTTTTAAACTTTAAGCTATGACTTTAAAAAAAGTCATTAAACTACATCACATTCTAGCAAACTGCGAGAGAATTCCATAGAAACTGAAGATGAAGAAAAGCCAGAAATTGCTTTGCTTGCTATTTTGAATCTAGCATTTCCTTGCTTTTCACTGGTCTGGAATTCTCCTGAGTCTAGAACATAGTAAATATAAAACATCGAACACTGGAGAATCCTTAAAAACTTCATAAATGCTGTACTTGCAAATTTTTATTAAAAACAAACAGAAAAAAAAGACAACATGCCAGCAAAACAAATAGACAAAAGGCTAAAAAGTCCAGTCCTCATTACCATATGCCAATACCCATGTACTAGAATATATATAAATTTTTTTCCAACTTGGATGAAACTAGTCTAACTGCATTCTCAATAAATGAGAAAAAATGATATGAAGATAGACTTTAGTACATAATTGTTTTCACCCTAGAGTTTCTATGCAGCAGGTTTTTCAGTTATGTGCCACTGGTTCCAGTTTTGCAAACTTTGAAAACTGTAAGGGTGCAAGTTTGCCATTCAGAATATTTGACATTTTAAGGAAGTGGAAACTCAGAAATTTTTAAAGTTATACATGCATCAGGGGCATGTGGTAACCTTTCTAGAATGCTAGTGTTGCTAGGAAAGCCAAGTGAAACCAGGCATACAGATGGGCCTTTGAAATTTTTGCTCTTCTATATGGTGGAATACTTTTGTCAGCAGTTACTCTTATGTGTTTCAGTGCAAAATTTGATATTTCAAAATCATGTTGACTATTGTCCATCACTAAAAAGTAAATTAGCCTAAACTTATTAACTTATTTTGGTCTCATGAGATTTCATAAATGTAATTTTACTAGGTCAGTGCTTTGTTGAAGAAGATTAGACATGCTTCAGAAAAAAATATCTGAAAAGGCATTCAGTTTTCAGCACGACACAGATTTTGTTGTTATATCTTGTCTCTAGGCAAGATATAAAGACCTCAAAAAGGTAAAGGTAGATCCTGCTAGTTTTTGAGGACATCTCACTCCCTCCCACACTACTCTTGTTTCCCTGAAGTGGAGCACAGAAAGTTACGTAGCTATGTTAGGATTGTATTTCTCCCTACATTATGCAGGACATCTCAAGACAACAACAAAAAGGCAATATGATTCTGAAAGGAGACAGATTTAGGGCAAGTTGAGTGAAAACTGAGCAAAGGCCACCTTGGAAGCCAAAAGTAATCGGACATCCCTCCCTAAACCATTCTCTTCCAAGACCAAAACTGTTCAAAGATATATTAGAATGTTTATTGATGTTTTGAGCACACAGCATGGGATGAAAGAGGAGTAGAGGAAAGAGCATCAAGTACTAACTTTTTGTCCTCATACCTAGGTTTGACTCTGTGTTTCACATCCACATAAAATTGAATATTTGCAAAACTTGTGTAGTAGTTATTAGAAGTCATAGCCTTCTCCATTTTTAGATAAATTTGTCAGCCATGGGAGCCCAACAACTTTATTTTGTATATCTTCTCTGTTGAAATATTTGCTCAAAAGTAACTCTGCTACAGCAGGAAACGCGACAGTTGTATTCCTTAGATAACAGTCTGTCTGCTGATGATCTGTCCTTTGAATATTGTCTTCGTTTTCTTATTACAACACAAAGAGTGAATGTTAAAAAAAAAAAAGTAAGAAAAAACAGAAAGAGGAATAACATTGCCTAGTCTGGGGAAAAATCTGTGGTTAACAGAACCAACAAAATCACTGTCTGTGATGTAATCTGCTAAGACCATCAATGTGCCTCACATTACATGAATAAAATGTTCAGAAAGAAATCAAACAAACAAGCTGACATCAACCAACCAACCAAAACAAACAAGAAAGCAAACAAGATAAATAACAAGGGAAAACAAACAACAACAACAAACACCCACAAATACAGCTATAGGCTTTTGCTGTTTACTACAACAGTATATATCATTCTGTTCTTCACAAGAAATCAGGCCCCACACAGAGTACCAGCTGAATTAAGTTTATTAATGTAACATGATGCAGCTAATCCCAAATATTTGAATCCTATGCATTTAATCACTGAGAAAAAAAAAAATCAACTAAAAGCCAAAAGTAATTTCTAAATGAGAAATGAATAAGAAATGTCAGTGATAAGTATGTTGTCTTCATGACAACATCTAATTGCTGACCTTATAATCCTATTGTGCCAAATGACAGCGGATCTTACTGATGAACTTCCTGATTCTGAGGAGCTGAAATGAAATTAAAACCTTGGATCAGACTGCTCTTGTATCAGTGTATTTGCAGATCTTGATGGGCTTCACCCTGGAAAATGCTGAGTGCTGCTATGAAGCACAGATCATCTGCATCTTCCAGTTGAGAACTGAGAGCTTTCAGCACTTCCCTGTAAAATCCGCGACCCTGCAGAATGCAGCTTCCTTTCCAGGGCTTAGAAAAAAGCTTTGGGACTAATTGTCTCCTTCCTCAGCATTTAGCATTTATGTTGTCTGCCTATAAACCTTAGCAGATTAAATCAATTTCAAATCAAAACCCTGAGAAAAACAAGCTCAAAGCTTGTATTTTTTCTTTTTTGATTATTACTTGACATCCTTCACTGTATATCATATGGTTTTTATGTACTGTGTTGTTATGCATGTGCAGGTTAAATAAGCTTACGTGCTCATATACACTGTTTCTGAAATGGTGAGTTAAAGTGTTGTACAATACTGTACAAAAACACTTAGCAGTGGTAGTACATGTGAATTAATGAAAAAAATGAAAAAAAAAAATAAAAGTTTAGCAAGTCCATTCACTGAAATAAAGCCTCCTTGAATCTTAAATTAGCCAATGGAAAATAATGATTCCCATGTTCTTAGCCTAAAATTAATGGAAAGCAATTATTAGTGGGAGACAGTGTAGTGTATAGGTTAGTACAGCAGGAAGAAAACAGAAAATTGATTGCTGCTCTCAAGTCTGACTCCGTTTGTTCGCCAGAATTGAGCTTTCTTGTGAATGCACATAAAGACAATAGTACCTGCAAATAACCTAAGATTTTATGAAATGAACGTTATTTACACAAGATCATTTAAACTATATCCTTTCTTAATATTATTATTAGAGCAAAACTTAGTATATTATACTACTATATTCACAGATTTAGTCAAGTGTCTCAGTTTCCCTGGTGAGTATATTCTTTTTGCAATTCTTTTGTTCATCCAAAATAGGATGTTGAACTGAAATTTTGGAAGTATTTCATTACCAAGTGTTTGATCTATTCAAATATCATTTCATTTCATTTTATTATTTTGAAATTCTCATGTTGGCTTAACTTTTTAATTATTAATTATCATCCAAATGAAATATACATGGAATTGTTGTATTTCAAAAAGTTTAAATATGCACTTTGTCTGCTTCAGAACTTAGTCAGAATGTTTTCTAAATGGAAAATTTATCAAAACAGATTCTTGGTTTTGATGAATCTGTTAATTATCATCCAAATGAAATATACATGGAATTGTTGTATTTCAAAAAGTTTAAATATGCACTTTGTCTGCTTCAGAACTTAGTCAGAATGTTTTCTAAATGGAAAATTTATCAAAACAGATTCTTGGTTTTGATGAATCTGTGTGTTTCATTAAAAAAAAAAAAAGAAAGTGATCAAAATATTCCTTAGCAGTTCTGCTGTGAAGCTTTATTAATGTTTGATCAGTACTTTGAGAGCCTACCTATAGAAGTGTAAATTGCTCTGAATATGGTCATTAAAATTTCACAGTGCAACAAGGAGACAGGAACAAAAGTTAAATAAAAGAAGGGAGTTGACAGTAAGAATGAGATTATTTTAAGTTACTCATGAGCCTTGAAATAGAATTGTTCACTTGGTAAAAATTTTACCCATCGCATCCACCATAACAGAAAGAAAACACAATCAGAATGACAAAAAATGTCAAATTAAAACGCTACTAAATATCTTCTAATATCTCAGGTAAATACAAATAATGCAATTTTTAAATGATTAAACAGATACTGTAAAATATTTTTTCCACTGTCAAACACACTGATGTATCAATGAAGTGTACGTGGCTTATGTGGATTTCACATATAATTCATTCTAAACTAGAAGATGTCTGGGTATTTCACACAGATAGGTCATTTGCTGCTCTTCCAAAACTACTTGTGCCAGACTGGATTCCTCATACTAGATATGTGACACTAAACTAGTCAAAAAGCACAGTATGAAACATGTCACAAACATAATCAGATACAAAGGTGTTCAACTTCCAAAAGTGTAAATGTGATACTCTATATTTCACCTAAAGCTGGCTTTAACTGCTGCTTTGTGGGTCTGGAAATAAGAATGAGCAAAGGGATATATTTTCTTATTGGAGATAGACTGCTATCAAGGGCTGCAAGCCTCTTCAGACTACCAGCCTAATTCCTCAAGTACCAAAGTCAACTGAATTTTTTTATCTGACACCAGCAAGAAACAGCTCTGACTTTTGTCCTAGGTGCTGCAAGTATTTGCCATCCCTCTAAAAACTTTAATCCACAGAATGGAAACAGTGCGTTCAAACAGCCACAGTTTCTCTGAGGATTAAACAGTGCCCTGTATAGCACTGACTGACAGTGATTTCACCAGTGGTGTGAATACAGCTTTCTCAGGAATAAAATGACATCTATCCTAATCAAAGTTATAGCAACAGTATATTATATTTGTATACAGGCCAGTAGGTGGTTTGATTTAGACTGACAGGAGATATTGTGGGCTGATTTACCTTTCTGGTTGTCCAAATACTTGGAAGCATTATAATGATCAGACCAGGATTTAATTTTGTCTCTTATCTATGATTTATCTGACATTTTATTGTACTTGCTGTGCACCACTGATAAATCAGACTCCCTTTGGGCACTGGTATTCTACTAAATAACAGCATATTTAAAGCAAAACTGGAAACTCATCTCCTGAAAATAAGTAGTTTAACAAATTCCCAATTCAGCTCATTTATTCTTCATTTTCTGTTTTGGCAAAGATGAAACACAGAAGAAAACATGCTGGAGAATTACTAGCTGACTTTCCAGCAAAAATGACATAGTTTGTCCAGAGATGGCAAGCACCCCAGTTTATACTTTAGCTGACAACCCTCTTTAATATTCAGATTCTAATGTCTGAACAGTTATCAAAGACAGACACTTGTTTCTACTCACTTGGGCAGAGCAATATTCCAGCTAAAATTAGACCCTCTTTCCCTTGGGCTTTTCAAAATTATTCCAAGTAAATACATGTTATTTGGAGAATATATATATATATATCCTGTGAAAAAATATTCTGGTGGAAGAAGAAATACACGAAGGTAGAAGCCAAAAGTGATTAAAAAAAAATAGATTTTATTATCCCCATGAACAAGTAGGATTGAAAATGCCAAGGTTTATTCAAGTAATATGGAGTTTACATTTGGAAAAAGTTCATGCACTGGCCAAAAATATAAATTTATATAAAAAATCTGACCTCTGTTGAACTCTATAGGTGATTCCTTTAGTGCAGTTCGCAGAAAAAAAATCTGCTCTGGTGTTAGTTCATTTTAACAAAATCTTCTTATTACCATGAGAAGATCAGGGGGCAAATCATCTTATTTTATGAACGCAGTCTTTAATTTATTGTCAGCGACACAACTGGATGAATCTAGCAGTTGTAGCTAATGTTCAACCAGCCTTAAAACCACACACAGTGACAGGGTGCATCTTTCACACAAACACATTTAAATTCTTTCCCCCTTTCTCTCAAAATCAAGATACTTTTCACATTTTCATTAATGCATGTGATAAGTGAGTCATATGGAAATTACAGCTATGATTGTTAAGTATTCTGTATAATCTCTGAATTATACTGATTTAATCCAAATGTCTATTTTGTTTTGTTTTGTTTTGTTTTCCCCAGGACAAGTTCTTGCCTATGCTGAAAAATGTTTTATAGCTAAGAATTTGCTCTATTAAATAGTGTTATTGTACTCTTTGTACTGGTTGCAGTTTCCATGGAAATAAATAGGAGGCATTGTTTTCAGAGTGACCTATGTATATATAGACACAAATATATCATACTTCAAGTTGGAGGTTATGAAATATAATAGAAATCAGCTTCTTGGGTAGTCTCTTCTACTTAAGAGTTCAGAATTTCTCCAGAGGTTTCCATTGCAGTTGTTTCTTACTAGAGCTATAAAAAAAAACAAACTAGGGACTGACTGCACCTAATCCAACACAAGCTGCAAATACCTCTGTTTGCCAGGAGGCATTTTCTCAGTCCTTTCACATTTGGAAATTGCAAAATCAGCTCTTTGAGAGGATGCACTTATGCTTAAAAAGCATGCAATAATCCTTCATTTCCTTTTGTATTCATACCTCAAGAATATACTCTGCCCAACAAAGGCAACCCAAAGGAAAAAAAAAAAACTACAGGCTGGTGAGCCTCATGTCTTTGCTGGGGAAGTTCATGGAACAGATTCTCCTGAAAGACATATTATGATACATACTAGATGAGGGAATGATCTGTGACAGCTAGCATGGCTTCACCAATTGTGCCTGACCAATCTGGAGGCATTCTGTGATGTAATGATGAAATGAGAGACAAAGGAAGAGCAACTGATGTCATCTACCTGGACTTCTACAGGTCCTTTTGTATGATCCCACATCACATTTCAAATATTGTTTATGTTAGAAATGAAAAATGGATCCACTTCTCCACTTCTGACATTAGCTACATAGAAGCTAAGCAAGCTATACAAGTTTTAAAATTTTCTTAAGGTTTACATAGATCTCAGACTTAGGAACCCTTACAAGTTACATTTGACTTTCCAAGTTGTCTATGAAAATGCTTTAACCAGAAGTTTTCTGGTTGAAAACACTTGAAATATTCTTGTTTAAAAAACAAGTGTGAATAAATTTGAAAAAAGAGCCTATTCAAAAGGGAGGAAATATTACAGAGGAATCTAGTTATAGTAAGAAAAAATGACATAAGAAGTAGAGTTTTTAAAAGAGAGATGCAAAAGATGTGGAGCAATTTGTATGGCTAACGCTGTGGCTTTAGATTTGTATCACTTTTAAAAAACTCTCAGCCCTAAATATTAAACGTGGAATCCACCATTTTTTTTCCATATCATTAAGGCATCTCACTGATAGGCATCAAAGTTTTCCTCCATTCCATTCTAAAATTAAAAGCACAAAACAAACATGAAAAAACTTAGTAAGTTGAGTAACTGAGACAGCTCAGTGAATGGGTTTCCATTTAACAGCATGAAATATTTATAGTAAATTAGTAACCAACAGAGAGATATAGCAAACACCATTACAGAACTACTGTACTCAATTTTATNTTGATTTAGACTGACAGGAGATATTGTGGGCTGATTTACCTTTCTGGTTGTCCAAATACTTGGAAGCATTATAATGATCAGACCAGGATTTAATTTTGTCTCTTATCTATGATTTATCTGACATTTTATTGTACTTGCTGTGCACCACTGATAAATCAGACTCCCTTTGGGCACTGGTATTCTACTAAATAACAGCATATTTAAAGCAAAACTGGAAACTCATCTCCTGAAAATAAGTAGTTTAACAAATTCCCAATTCAGCTCATTTATTCTTCATTTTCTGTTTTGGCAAAGATGAAACACAGAAGAAAACATGCTGGAGAATTACTAGCTGACTTTCCAGCAAAAATGACATAGTTTGTCCAGAGATGGCAAGCACCCCAGTTTATACTTTAGCTGACAACCCTCTTTAATATTCAGATTCTAATGTCTGAACAGTTATCAAAGACAGACACTTGTTTCTACTCACTTGGGCAGAGCAATATTCCAGCTAAAATTAGACCCTCTTTCCCTTGGGCTTTTCAAAATTATTCCAAGTAAATACATGTTATTTGGAGAATATATATATATATATCCTGTGAAAAAATATTCTGGTGGAAGAAGAAATACACGAAGGTAGAAGCCAAAAGTGATTAAAAAAAAATAGATTTTATTATCCCCATGAACAAGTAGGATTGAAAATGCCAAGGTTTATTCAAGTAATATGGAGTTTACATTTGGAAAAAGTTCATGCACTGGCCAAAAATATAAATTTATATAAAAAATCTGACCTCTGTTGAACTCTATAGGTGATTCCTTTAGTGCAGTTCGCAGAAAAAAAATCTGCTCTGGTGTTAGTTCATTTTAACAAAATCTTCTTATTACCATGAGAAGATCAGGGGGCAAATCATCTTATTTTATGAACGCAGTCTTTAATTTATTGTCAGCGACACAACTGGATGAATCTAGCAGTTGTAGCTAATGTTCAACCAGCCTTAAAACCACACACAGTGACAGGGTGCATCTTTCACACAAACACATTTAAATTCTTTCCCCCTTTCTCTCAAAATCAAGATACTTTTCACATTTTCATTAATGCATGTGATAAGTGAGTCATATGGAAATTACAGCTATGATTGTTAAGTATTCTGTATAATCTCTGAATTATACTGATTTAATCCAAATGTCTATTTTGTTTTGTTTTGTTTTGTTTTCCCCAGGACAAGTTCTTGCCTATGCTGAAAAATGTTTTATAGCTAAGAATTTGCTCTATTAAATAGTGTTATTGTACTCTTTGTACTGGTTGCAGTTTCCATGGAAATAAATAGGAGGCATTGTTTTCAGAGCGACCTATGTATATATAGACACAAATATATCATACTTCAAGTTGGAGGTTATGAAATATAATAGAAATCAGCTTCTTGGGTAGTCTCTTCTACTTAAGAGTTCAGAATTTCTCCAGAGGTTTCCATTGCAGTTGTTTCTTACTAGAGCTATAAAAAAAAACAAACTAGGGACTGACTGCACCTAATCCAACACAAGCTGCAAATACCTCTGTTTGCCAGGAGGCATTTTCTCAGTCCTTTCACATTTGGAAATTGCAAAATCAGCTCTTTGAGAGGATGCACTTATGCTTAAAAAGCATGCAATAATCCTTCATTTCCTTTTGTATTCATACCTCAAGAATATACTCTGCCCAACAAAGGCAACCCAAAGGAAAAAAAAAAAACTACAGGCTGGTGAGCCTCATGTCTTTGCTGGGGAAGTTCATGGAACAGATTCTCCTGAAAGACATATTATGATACATACTAGATGAGGGAATGATCTGTGACAGCTAGCATGGCTTCACCAATTGTGCCTGACCAATCTGGAGGCATTCTGTGATGTAATGATGAAATGAGAGACAAAGGAAGAGCAACTGATGTCATCTACCTGGACTTCTACAGGTCCTTTTGTATGATCCCACATCACATTTCAAATATTGTTTATGTTAGAAATGAAAAATGGATCCACTTCTCCACTTCTGACATTAGCTACATAGAAGCTAAGCAAGCTATACAAGTTTTAAAATTTTCTTAAGGTTTACATAGATCTCAGACTTAGGAACCCTTACAAGTTACATTTGACTTTCCAAGTTGTCTATGAAAATGCTTTAACCAGAAGTTTTCTGGTTGAAAACACTTGAAATATTCTTGTTTAAAAAACAAGTGTGAATAAATTTGAAAAAAGAGCCTATTCAAAAGGGAGGAAATATTACAGAGGAATCTAGTTATAGTAAGAAAAAATGACATAAGAAGTAGAGTTTTTAAAAGAGAGATGCAAAAGATGTGGAGCAATTTGTATGGCTAACGCTGTGGCTTTAGATTTGTATCACTTTTAAAAAACTCTCAGCCCTAAATATTAAACGTGGAATCCACCATTTTTTTTCCATATCATTAAGGCATCTCACTGATAGGCATCAAAGTTTTCCTCCATTCCATTCTAAAATTAAAAGCACAAAACAAACATGAAAAAACTTAGTAAGTTGAGTAACTGAGACAGCTCAGTGAATGGGTTTCCATTTAACAGCATGAAATATTTATAGTAAATTAGTAACCAACAGAGAGATATAGCAAACACCATTACAGAACTACTGTACTCAATTTTATAAACTGTTTCTGATTTCATGTCACGTATCTCTAGAGTTCAGTTAAAAGCTCTCAAAGACTACTTTTTCTGTTGAATTTCTAAAACGTTGTCTTTGACATTGCAAGTCACAGTTTCAGTATCTTGCTCTATTTTACGTCAACAGAAGATAGTTCACCCTGAAAGATTCCTAAACACTTTATAAACATTCAAGATTCATTTCTCCCTCAAGTGAAAAAAAAAGTCTGATATGAGATGGAAAATAGTTATTACTTCAGCTGTTTTAAAGCACAGTTACAGCAAAACATTATAAAAAATCAACAAACCAAACAAAAAAAACCAACCACAATAACTAGCTGAAGAAATAGCCTAGCTATGTATGACATTGGAGATAACACTGTTAATTTTTGAAAATATAAAAATGACTGTAAATTATTTTGTGTGAGAATTCTGACTCTTATGAAAGATCTCAAAAATTATTCCACTTAAAGCTCCTCATAGAAGTTACAAAACCTTTGAAAGTATTTGTCTGCTGTCTGTCATTTCATTTATACCTAGGTTAAAAAGAAAAACCACACAAACATGAAAAGAAACAACAACAACAACAAAAAAAAAACAAATAACAAAAGCAAAACACCACCACCACCAAAGACTGCTACTACACTCATAATTTGTCTTCTGCTTGTCGCTGCCTGGCTGAAACAGATTGTGAATTTTCTGAAACAATGATGGTTTAATCTGCTGTCTGTTTAGATAATGCTTAACGTCAAGGGGAGTTGAAGGATGTAGAAGTTGTGCCTAACCACAACAAGCAATAATACAACCTGGTCAAAACCTTTTTATTAATAAGAAAGCAAAGAAAAGAGAGTAGAGGAAAGGAAAAGAGAGGAAGAGAAAAGAAGAGAAAGGCAACATTTAGAGCAGAGTTCAAAACCTGATGCTTTATAACTTGCTGTCAGGCCATTAATCCAACTAAGCCACTAACTAAATTGTTGATATTGCTTTCTGCAGTTCCTTGATTTTTCTTCTCTGTGTCACAGTCAAATACCTTTGACTGAAAGTCTGTCCTTTAAGGTTATGACTAAGGTACTAAGCTCGTATAAATTGACTGATTATTTTATTAAGGAATGCAGCTTCATATACTTTAAAATTTCAAATTTTTGTTGAGGATAAAAATTGCAGTGTTCCTGTAGTCCTTTCTGTTACCCTTGCTAGAGGAAATAAAAAAGTGACTTAAGACCCAGAGCATTCTTGCTATTTATGCTTGGAATTCTGATAACATCTTCAAGTCTCAGATCAAGACAAACAGATGTTGCAGTAGTTTTCAACCTGGAAGCATTGAACTTCTTTTGCAAATTTATGATCGAGCTTTTGTCATTTCAGTGGTGGCTCAGATACAATATTGAGCTGACTGGAATAAAAAGATATAAAAATGATTTACTATAAAATGCTTCTCATGCAGGCAGTGCCGTCCCTTTGTCATGCTTTTCTCCTACATTTACTGGACTACTTCAAAGTTTAGTTCAGTATTCGAGTCTTCTGAGCTACTGGCAAAACAATACATGTATCTGGAAATACTAACAAGATGGAGTGGAAAATCTAATAGTGGTAAAGAAACCCTTTTATCAATGGGGGAATCAGAAATTTTAAAAAAGAATTTTAAGTGCTGTATTATTCAAAACAGAGGCAGGTAAAAACTATACTCCTATTTTAACTAACATACAGATTGACTTTTAGGATCACGTCATTAATGTCAATCATTATAGCCACATTACACATTGAAATGTCACAGCTCTCCAACCTGGAGACCCAAAATGAAGATTTTAATAGTAGATACAAATAGCTACACTTCCTGAGGTGCACAGTCTCTGCGAGGAGGAGATATGAATAATAATAATAATTATACATTTTTCTGAAATCTCAGTTATTTTCACCAGGCAACTTAATCTAGAGCTTGATGAGTAAGTTTGGCAGCATTTCTGCTTTGTGAAGACCAGAAGTAGATATATCTTAGACAGCTTCTAGGATTAAGACATCTGCTTTACAAAGCAAACACTTGGCTTTATTGCTATACTACTAAGGCCTTTAACTTAGTGTGGTAGACTGACATTTGGCAAATCTCCTGCCCCTGTGTACCATTTTTTTCTTTAAAATAAATATTTTTTTTGAGAGAATAGGCTTGAATTGCTCAAGTAATACATTGTATATGGGATTTATCTGTCTGGGATGCTGTATTTTTCTTCCTTTTTAAAAATTATTTTATTTTACTTTATTTTATATTTTATTTTTATTGTTTTTGCAAACTTCTAGGAAGTCATTCTGCCTTGACATCTAGTTAGGCTGTCTTAGTTATCTGAAACATGGAAGCTACAATTTTTTGTACGAGGTGTACTGTCCAGTCACAGAGCTGGTTAAATCCAGAACAGCCAGCCCCAGCAAGGCGTGCGTGGCAGATGTGCTGAGAAAGCCAGGAGGCTTCTGACATTTTGAAATCAATTTGAGTTGCAAAGTCAGGTGAACTAATTAAGTGTAGCTCTGAAAAATAAATTAGCTTCAGTTCATATTGGTATAACTAATTTTTCAGAGACTTCTCACAAACTCTGCTGGGAAAATATGTGCAGATATATTTTTTTCTTTTGGAAAAGATACCATATATTGATATTCCTATACAACTTTGAACGCATCTTTTGACTCAGTGACAATGAACAATTCAGTATCCCTATAAAAACTATAAAACAATTGATATGGGAAATGGGAAATAACTTCTATCTGGAAAACAGAAGTTTTCATGTAGCAGTTACTTACCGAAACTACAGTACTGAGATGGTATATGTACATCTTTGCAGTCTTATTGCATATTTAGGGACGTACAAATAACAGAATTATCTTATTTACTGTTCCCTGATGTCAGAAGATTGTTACTGAAAGCAAGTTAAGCAGCATCTTTCTTCCCCTGAAGCCAGGGATTTCTGCATGGTCTTTTAGGATCCCGTAATGTGTGACTGTTGAAGATAGAAAAGGTATCAACTCAGAAAATGACTATTCCCTCTACAACCAAGGAGGGTCTAATGCAGAACTCCATCACATGAACTAGTGAATCAGATCTTCATTGGCACTGAGATACCTAAACAGTATGACCTTGGATGGTATAAAAAATTCCTTCCAACACTGAAATTGCTTAGCTAGCATTCTAACAGGGCATAACTTCAGACCTATTGTCAAGTTGCCTTTCTCATTAGCCCTTTTCCAGAGCTAGCTCTTATGGGTCTTCTCAGTTCCACCAATACTATTCATGGAAGGAGCACTTATCTACACAATTTAGTTTTGAGTTAGTTGCGAAAACAAGTTTCATCTACCTTATATAGTTTCTTTGGATTTGCATTATATTTTGAATCTAACATCTGTTCTTCAAGGTACCCAAGTGTAGATCAAATCATCCATATTTCTTACCAAATGAACTAGGGGTATATCAAGGAGAATCCCAGAATTTACATCAATAAAGAGAACTTGTCTACAGTTGAAGCTCTGGAACACCAGAAAAATAAACATAAAAAAATATGAAGTATAGTTGTAATTAGGCACAGTATCTCTGGTCTCTTCACAAAAAAATATGAAATCTAGCATAGGAAAAGGATTCTTTCAGGACATAGGAGATCTGTATTCCATTGCTTTGCCCGTTGGACAGTAACAGGACATTGTTGCTCCAAGGCAATTCTAGAGTGCTCAGAAGCAGAACATGTCTGCTGGTATAATACTTAAATAAATTGATGCTGTTCATTAGATTGTTCAGTATGAATGGCACCACTGAATAAGTCTCATTCTGTGTTTTACAGGATTTATGGTCTCTTGAAAAATAAAAAAAAGAAAGAAAGAAAGAAAAAGAAACTCAACTTTCAATATAATTGTTTACTCTTTTGCATTAGATGCTTGGGAATCTGTACCTCCCTTACCCAAGGGATCTAGCTAATACAGTAATAAATAAATAATACACGTACACTGCATTTTCATCTTCAACAACAGCTTCTTCTTAAGATTTCCTTACAGCTTTCCTGACAGGAAATTACTGAAAGCTGGAAGGTCAGTTACTTTCATTAAAAGAGCTGAAAATGTGGGTTTTTCTGCCCTACTCATGAGCATACCATCCATACAACCCCTGCTGCCTTCCTTAAAAGAAAGAAGTCACCTCAATATGAAGTTTGTTAGTAGAGTTAGTAACTGACTTGGAAACCATAATTAGATTCTATATGCCAGAGAGAGATAAATGTTTGGAGTACTTCCTAATCCAATTTAGGTGATTATTATGCTGTGATTTCTACTTTAACACATCTTCAGTATCATGAATGTGTTGATGCAGTAAAGTACCCAAAAAGGTGCTGTGGAATACTTATTACAGTTCACCTATACCCTTAATTTAGAATTCAATTGTGACGTAAATAAAACATTAGTCTTCTGTTGGCTTATAAAACATGGTGAATCTCATGCTTTTAACCATTTAGAAAATGAATAAAAATAATTTTCTGTTAATTCAACAGATTTTTCCCCATTTCTGTCTTAGTCTGCTACATTTAGAGACAACAGCAAAATAAAATCATGAGCACTTCAAGGCAGCAATTCAGAAAACAGAAATAAGTTTTTGTTTAGCTCCCTACCAATGCTACCATTGTGATCCTTGAAAAATCAAGAGTACTAATTGCCAAAATCTCCAGTGGATTCTGTCCGGGGCTCTAGATCCCAAATCAGGCTGTCATTGACTCTTTGTTAATATATAAATAATTTACTGAAGCATAGTCAATCAAAACAGAATACCATTTGTGTGCACGTGAAGGTTTGTCTGTTCCTGCCAAGAGTGACTCATGTGTAGGGGACAAGATAGAAAAAAAGGCTCAAAATAGATACTTAAGCTCTGATTTTTGATTTATTTATTTATTTTTGTTGCTTGTAGCTTGTACCTTTTTTTCTTTTTTTTTTTTTTTAACCTGCACAAAATACTGTCTAATTGTTTAGAAAGTTTTTCATTTGCATATACAGAAATAAGTGACAGTAAAATTGTTCAAGAATGAAAGCTCAGGTTCACAGAATATGTCCTGTATTCAAGTAAATTATTAGGAGACATAAATAAGCTATGAATTTTTTTTCATGATATTTTCCATATTTCATTGCAGAATATTAGGTTTATTGGTTGACTTGTATACTCTTTGTTTTTTCTAGCTGCTGAGCTAACAGAAATATATGAGAACAGAACAGGATTGCTTTCTGTGATTATTATTATTTTGATGTAGGTAAATGCATTAGCAATGCCCTTTATTATGAGGGCTGCTCTGAAAGCAATGCCTCCTATTTTATAATATTGTTCCACAATACCAGAGGTGGAATTTGGTAGTATGGCAGCAGAGGTTGAACCTTCTCACCAATATTCTGTTACATTTTATTGCTGTGTGACAGATGGCAGCAGAAGGGCAGTCTGACAAAATGGCGCAGGGAGCCTGCTTTGGCAGGGGGGCTGGACTCGATCTCTTGAGGTCCCTTCCAACCCCTATGATTCTCTGTGTCTGTCACAGAAGTGTGTATGAAGCAAATGTGTGTAATTTAATGTCTCCATGCACTCATTGACATGCACTGATGCTTGCTAAACATTTATTGACACCACACAGTAGATAGTACGGCATTTGTGCAGAACTTTGTATGCCTCAGTTTGTGGCCCCTTGTCCTATTGCCACACACTTTGCTTCCCACTCCTTGGATATTTAGACATGGATGAGATCCCCTCCCAGTCTTCTGTTTTCAAGGCTGTACAGACCCAGGTCTCTCAACCTTTCATTGTAAGGCAGATGTTCCAGGCCCTTTATCATCTTAGTAGCTTTCCTCTGGACAACCCTTCTCTTGCAAAACAATAATTGCAGGCATCATTCCAGACTGGAAACCATATACAATGTTCCTAATCTTGTCTGGAGTGTCTTATTACACCCACTGTATAGTCTGGATTTGATGCTTTCTGTCCTGCATCTGTTTGAACTGATGAAAGATAGACTACATGGGCAACATTTTCTTAGCAACAATGTTGTCATAGCAGCTGTGAAACAGTGCGTCACTTCCTCTGGTGTGGATTTTTATGTGCACACCATGCAGACTCTAGTTCTTCGCTGGCAGAAATGCATAACTAATGATGGTGACTGTGCTCAAAAATAGTGTTTTGTAGCTGAGAATTTGCTATTTCAAAGTATTAGTGTTATTGTGTTCTTTGTGTCTGTTGTTGTTTCCGGAGAAACAAATAGGAAATACTGCTTTTGAAGCAACATACAAATATTTCTATAGCAGACGAAGATATTTCAAGTATATAGCTATATTTGTGGTAGCAGCTGTATATACATAACAGATAACTGCACTCTGCCTGAAAACTAACAGTCTCATTCAGCATCTTCACAGAAATATTTATTACTTATATTCCTTTTTATATCTCCTTAGTGACAACCGTGCAAGCAACTATTCAAATTCAGCTGAAACAAACACAAAATCAACATAAAAAAATAAAAATAAAATAAACCAACAAGAAAGCATCTTATATATATGTATGTGTGTGTATGTATATGTGTGTGTATATATACATACATATATAATGGAGGAAATGGATCATGCATGTACTACTGCATTTAACTTTATTAGTTTAATTCAATATGTATCTTACCTTTGGACAGTCTCATTCACTTTCTATTGTAGGAAAGCAGCAATAAATGAAAAGAATAACTAGACAGAGGAGACTATCAGATATAATGGTCAGTACATCAATTTATCACCATTGGATATCAGGGTCTTGATCCAGAGTCGTTATATTCCATGAGATTGTGATTGATTTGAGCAGAAATGGGATGAATTCCAACTCTCTACACTTGCCAGCAATTTGAATGCTAACTGATAAATAACTTGTATTAGTGAAGTCCCTGTTTGTTAGAATATAACTGTGGAACTGTAACTGAGCAGTTGTCTGCACTCAAACTGAGCATCTATACTAAGAATTCTGTATGAATTTGCAAATTTCACCTTGATATTTCTGTGATTCCTCTGCAAGAGTATGTATTAGTGTAGGCTTGTGTTTGCCATTCCTTTCCTAAGACTGTCTCTTACTCTTGGAAAGACCTGTGTAGGTACGTACCTGAGAATGGTATGTGCATATGTCCATTCTTGTGGGAGATTGGAAAGAGTAGTTACTGAAATTAATAATCATTTTTTTTTAACTAAACACCTGAAGGGAGGGAAAAAGATGATACGCATAAGCTCTTCCTGACAGCTGACCTTTCAGGATTAAAAAAGTATGATAATAATAGCGCAAAATAATTCTTGAGCTAGTCAAAACTTTATCCATCACATCAGCCAAAGCGCTTCTTAGAATGTCACTGCTCTTTTTTAAGAGTATGAAAAGACAAAACATGTTTTTATACATACATGTAAGAAATAATTTAGTACTTACTAGAGAATAACTGGTAGGACTATCTTGAATGGTTTGACAACATGAAGATTAATAATTTTCCACACAACTCCATTGTATACAAATAATTAAAAAAATAATCACACCTTGAAGTACAGCTAGTAACATGTTTCTGAACTCCACATAATCACAGTACTTAATCCCCAAATACAATCTATTTAAGTAGATAGGGAAACTCTCATCAGAGCCCAGAAGAAGCAATGTTCTGCCTGTCATTCACATGAATTTTTTATGGTTTCAAAAGATATGATAAAATCAAGTAAACCAATATGCTATGATCGCTGACTCTGTATAAAACCCAGCCCTCTTCAAAATTGCTTCATGAAGTTCCACAGCTAAGTCTAAGTCTGTATGCTAATCACTCCTGCATACGGCTGTCTCATTGTTTCAGCTTAGTTGATTTTCTTCCATCTCTTTCTTACCCTGAATAGAACTGTCAATGTTTGATTCAATTAGCAGTGGATGAACCAGTAACTGAAATAGGGTGACAGAGAGTGGACTTTTTGATAGCTGTGCTTAATGGGAATTAAATAGTTTCTCAGCATGTACCAACCAATGAAGTGACAATGAACTACTTAACACGATATTTCCCAACAGAACATTAATAGCTGCCCTCATTGGGTGCCCCCAAAAGTATGCTGAAAGACATGATTTTAAACCCTGTGTTACAACTCTTTCGTTCTGTCTGCAGTGTTTAAGTGCTCTCATAGAAAACTGTTTTGCAAAGACATAATTGTACTTAGTATGAATATTTCATGTTCAGTATTGGAATACACATTTTCTCACTTGCTTAAGATTCAAGACAGAAGGTATGAAAGCTTTGACAGTAGTGGGAAATGGATAGTACTTCCGGTTTGGGATTCAGAGGAACAAGTGAACGAGTCAACCACATTACCAAGTATTTTCCAATTTTGTGTGCAGAGAATTTTTTTTTTATCTTGATAAATAAAAGGATCATTGTAGAGTATTTACTATAAATTTTAAAACTCTAGTTCTGCAATGAACTTTTTACTTTTGCTGTCAATAATCAACAAATTTAACACTGATTTAATGTAGGCATATATTAACCTTTCCAGATAAGTGGGGACCCAACCTGAAGAAACCTAAGCTGTAGTTAGAACCACTTCTTTGTCATTATTCTCTTTATGAGAATTTTTCCCTTGTCTGTGGTTTTCTTTCTTTGCTATTTCTTTAAACTCCTTTGCTTCATTGCTTGACAAAAATAGATTTTTAACATATTCATCCTCAACCTTTACAACTGTTGTGATTACTCTTATCAAATTTCTTCCTTCTTTCTTTCACCAGATTTCAGTCTCCTGGGGTTTATGCTGGAATTTTAATTTGAAAAGCTAGCTGTTGATCTCTATGTTGTTTAAAAGTATTTCATTTTATGGTGTTTTCCACTAGGATGGCTTCATGACTGAAAATCTTGGTGGAAAGGTGGTGGAAAACTTTGTGAAAAATGCTAATGATATGGTGTAAAATGATCTCTCTTTTTTTTTTTTTTCTTAACATTTATTGCTGCTTTTCTCATTTGCATGTGTGTATTACAAGTCATTGTTTACTAAAGCTCTAAACAGGCCTGTTACAAGTGAAACTGTATTCTTAATGACTCTCATTTTGTCCCTAAATGTTCTAAATCAACCAAAAGTCCAGAGTACAGATGATGGACACTCTTTGTATGTGTTTGTAAATTATTATTACAATTATTAATGCAGCACTGGAAGTATTCTGGGTACTGAGCATGACTGTAAGGTTATTGTGAGTACCTCAATAAGACTAAACAGCAGGCAGGACTACATGTTTTTCAGGCATGATACTGTACACTGAGAAAAATGCACTTTTGAAGTTTCAGCAGCGAAGGGGCAGTTATGCTCTACTCCATCTTCAGTGGTATTTCATTAGGACACAGTGGCACAACTGACAGGGTGGAGGCCCAGAAAAATGGTCAATAAATGCATTGCTCTATTTCAAGATGCTGTCAATAAAAGACAGTTTTTCTACTTTTACTTCTGCCTTCACTATGTTTAGTATAAACCAGAAGATTCCTAATTCTCAATTGTAAAGAAAGAACCTAACAGAAAACCTGATATGACCTCAGGTTATAATGAAGCAATTCATTCTTGTTTCTGCCCTATGAAATGATCATAATGTTCCTCAGTAAACCTGAAATATGAACAGGACCTCCTTGTCTTTTCTACAAGAATATTGACTCATCCTGAGATTGATTCATTGTCTTTTCTAAGAACGTAAGAGGCAGATAAATTCTCCAATTAGATGGCTGCACTATTTACACTGTAATTTCTACCTTGAATGAAGTTCTATTTATTTGTAAATTTAAATTTGCAGAGATTGCAGTCAGTGCTATAGATTTTTCTTTCCTCTAAAAAAGTGGAAATCTTACCTTTCAGAACCTCATGCAAGTTCTTATATTTGAAAAGAATAATTAATAATGCAATTTTTGTTTATCTACCTAATCCTAAGCAAGTAGTTGTCACACCCTAGTACCTGCATATCAGTAAAGTTAATTGATATAATAACACAGAGATTTGACAGATAGATTGACAGAGATAGTCAAACAAGTTGAATAAGTTAAACAAGTACAGTTTTGTTTCAGTTTTGAGTAGTATCATGAGGATCATAAACAGTAGGAAAAAAAAATGAAGAAAAACAAAATTTTTAGAAGTGTTTCTGTAATTTAGCCAGGTGATATTGCATGGTAGGATACCAATAACCCATAACATTCATTTTGAAACTGAGCTAGCTATTAAGCCCAAATGAATAGATGATGCTTTTAAAAGATATCTCAAGAAAGGCAGAAAGTCCAAGGATTCTGTTCTGCTCCTGTCCTCAGCCATTAGAACTCAGACTGCCTTTTTTGGGTGCAAATAGGTAGTGGCACAATGAAAAACAAGATAGGACTGATTTAGATTTTCTGTAAAGAATCAGAACTTTTTCTATCACATATCTTCAAATATTCAAGTAGTGTTAAATTTAATTATACGTGACTAATCATATATCAAGTTAAACAAACTCAGCCCAGGTGTTTTATTCAGAAAGATTTTTTTTTTTTTAACTTCTACAATTGAAATCAACTTATGAAAAACTGAGGCTGATTACATAGAGACTCTATATTTGTAATGTTGCCATGTTTTTGAAGTTTAAGTAAATTTCATACATTTCATAACATCTAAGAAACTGAGATGACTTATCGTTAGATGATGGTATAATATAAAACAGCAGAAATTTACATATAATACTGATTATTTCATTAGTAATTACTTATGCACATAACTCACACTATTCAATTTTAATCAAAATTTAATCTCTAAACAAAACATAAAATCCCTCAAACTTTTGTTGATGTTTTTGCTTTTTTTTTTTCCCCTTTTCCCTTTAAATCCAATATTTAATTTAGGCATAACACACTTCTTTTTGCTTCTTTGCTTAACATTACCAAAAGTTTTCATAGTCTAATAATAATAACTTCTGTGAAATGTAACCTTCAATGAATGCTATACGTACATACATATACGTATATATATGTATACATATATAATTAAGAATATCTCATACATCAGTAAGAATTCTTCAGATACAGGAAGACTGTTTCAGTTTAAAGCTGTATTAAAACACATTTTTAGTACATTATGAAAGAACTTTTTGACAGATGAAATGTGGTCAAGTATGTTAGTTACTCAACCTTGAGAGTGAAGTCATATGTACTGGTTTTTGTTCAGTTGTGCAACACGTGAACTGGACAATTAGGTTTAAATATTCATTTTTCTTTCTCTGTGCTGTAGAGAAAGTGGTATTGCTTAAAGCTTGAAGTAGCATTAGGAGTTCCATATAGTGATTCACTGTCGATTTTCAAACAATTTGATAGTAATCTGTGCCCTAATGCAGTTTCATTTCTGAATCAATAATGCAAGAGCAGAGAACGGGTTATTTCTCATTCATGACTGGTAACAAGCAACCATCGAAAACATTTCATGATTTCCACTTCTTGAAGGAGAAGTATTTACAGAAAAAAATGCATTCTTAAAAACACATACACACAGTCCAAAGATAGCAAACAAACAAACTGTTGTTTTCTTAACTGAAAGAATGACATGTATTAGAAATTCACAAAGTTATTGTAGTGCCAAGTGGTACCAAGACGTTGGATAAATGCAAAGCAAATTTAAATAGACAGTGACTGACAAAATTATAGTGGTTTTTGTTGTTGTTTCTTCTGCATTGGCTGTCACACTTTCTTATTATTATTACATTCTTAAATTTTCTCAATTTTAAGTTATTAGCATTTTTAAGGAAATCTATTTTATTATTTATTATTTTTTATGACCTATAGAATTATTAACGTTGGAAATGACCACTAAGATCATCCAGTGCAAATATCTACCCATTCCTACCACACCCACGAACAATATCCTTCAGTGCCATACTTACCCTTTTCTTGAATATCTACAGGGACGGTAACTCCACCAACTCACTGGGCAACCTTACCACTTTTTCTGAGAAGAAATTTTCCCTAATATCCAACTTGAATCTCCTCTGGTGCAACCTATAGACCATTACCTCGCTTCCTATCTCTAGATAGCTAGGAAATGAGGTGAACACCCTCTCCCCACTATTTTCAAGGAGTATGAGATCAGATGAGCAATGCAATACAGCCAACACTCCAATAACAGCAGTGTTTCTCAAGCACAAACCATATGCCCTTAGGTAAAAGTTTCCAGGTGCTTCTGATAAGACATTCTAATGAGACATTGAGACCATATCAGAAGAAGCCAATTTTGATTACTGAGAGATCCACCTTAAATAAGATGCAGTACCACAACTTATTTATAATACACATTTAATGAGGACAGCTGGTTTCAATCTTGACCCATCAGGAACTCAATTTGATACACATGGGATTGTCTCATCCTTTCCAGTCTTCCTCCTGTTCTGCTTCCTTTTCTCTGTAAGTTGTCCTCAGGGAACAATAGCCACAGAATAAAAAGAACCTAAACAGGCCATGCAGAAGTAATATCTAGGAAGAAAAAAAAAAAAAACAACAAAAACAGCAAGCTTAAATTTAGTTGGTTTTGCAATTCAGAGTTTCTGTTCAGGATTTATTAGCATGCCATAAGTTGAGGAATTCTGTTTTCTTCACTGAAATCCTGACTTCATTTAAGTCATAAACATCTATAAAATTTTGGACCAATTTAGATCAATTATATTTACATAGTACAAAACATTAGCTTTTAGATTTCAGTAGTCTGGCTAAATTTATCAACTAACATGCTTTACCAGCTTTTATGAAGTGAACAGATATCTACAGCCTACACATTGATAACATTAAGGTAGCAAACTGCATGATTATTTGGAGCATCTCCTTTGCATCTTCTGCCCTCTGTGCACTAGTCCATATGACTTCAAATAAGTTTTATTTGCCATTTTTTAAAATCCATTTTAAAATCTCTTGCCTCGTGTCAAACATTAGCCTCAAAATGACTATTGCTCGTCACAAACCTTAATCGTGTTACTGTTCAAGGTCTATAATATGATAAATTGTCAATCAACAAGAAAAAAAAATGATGGGAAAGCTACTGCAGTAGAAACAAAGCTGAATCTTTTGCAAGGGCAGAAAGATCAAATCCATGGTTTGTAAATCAGTGCGGTATGCAGAACATTTTGTGATGCAAAAGAATGAAAGTGTCTTTATAAAATGGAAATCATTATCATCATTTGCTTTTTCAATCAGAGAATTCATACTGTGACTTTAGAGGAATTCAGGATCCAGAAACAATTGTTGTGTTCACATAAACACAGAAGCACCTTTAAAAAGTCATTTCTTACAATAGCTCTTACTGGGTTTTTGTCTGTAACAGTGAAATCCTGTAACAATAAAAACATCAGCAAATGACAGTGTTGGACTGCAAACTCTGTCAGACAACCCTAGAAGGAAAAAAAATCTCTCTCCCTTCTTAAGTCATGCACTGTTAGACTACACTTAGTTGATGGTATGACATAAAGCTTTTCAAGCTATATTTATATTTCTGAAAAGAATAGCAAGGAAAAAAAGTGGGAAAACCATGCATCAGACTTAAGCCTTTTAATATTCAGTAATGTATCCATCCAATTGTCATATTTAAAAAAAAAAAAAAGTGGGGTTGGGTAAGGGAAAANGGAAAAAAAGTGGGAAAACCATGCATCAGACTTAAGCCTTTTAATATTCAGTAATGTATCCATCCAATTGTCATATTTAAAAAAAAAAAAAAGTGTGTGTGAATGAGAGAAAAAAAAAATGAAAATGCATGGGATGTAGTTATGTAGAAAAGAATACCTGGTAGCAAATTTTATAATCAATAGCCCAAACCTAGGGAGAGCAGAGACAAATATTTAAAATGAGCTCAAAGTAGTCTCAGAGATACTGATTCCACTACAGTTCATATCCAGCACTGCTATTCTTTGTGAGTCTTATGGGTATAATTATTCTGTCCTTCAGGAATTATATTGGTTAAGGAAAAAAAAGACAAATCTGAATACATTTTGTCTTACATAATTTTTAGTACCATTTTGCCCTTTAATGCTGTGTAGGAAGGTATTTTTTCTGTCATTTGTTCCATACTTAAGAAAGATTGAATGATTGAAAGTGGGTAGCTTTTGACAATTTTCAGGTAGGCTTATTATTTCATAAGCTGTGCATTTCATATTCTTATGTAAACCTAGAATGATTTCTGTTGTCAGGGCATCCCCAAAAATAAATCAACAATGACTTCATTTTCTCCTGTCAGTTTTCCTACTTGTAAGAGAGGATAAAAGTTATGTTTACTAACTAACAATCCTACCACACAAGATGTATGGGAGGATGAACTTGATGACAAGCTACATTCTGGAAGCTTAGTATAGATCCAACATCTATTTAAGTGTGCAGTATTTTAGAAATCCTTGGCTATGTTTTGGAAATAAGTAGTTGCTTGAAGTTGAAGATCTCAATCTTAGATAAATACAAAATTAGATGTTTGCTGGGCAACCTGGTTTAGTACCAGATCTGGAGGTTGGTGGCCCAGCCTGTGACAGAGGGATTGGGTCTTGGTGGTCTCTGGGGTCCCTTCCAACCCTAGCTATTCTATGATTCTGTGATTTCATGGCTGCTACGCATCTGTGTATCCTGTACCAGGACATCTTGAGAATCTGCAAGTCTGATGTTCTGTTTAATACTACAGTGTATTTGCAAGATGCACAATATCAATCAGGACAATGGTGATTGTACTGCTAACAGAGAAGTGTTTCTGGAAATGATTGCCTTGTATGCAGAAAACTCACCATGATGTTCTCTGTAGTTACAGATTTTATTATGAAGGATACAGGGCAGAAAGAAAAAATAGAAAACATCTTATGATTATGTTGTCTCTTAGAGAGCTAAATGTTAATCCTAATAAGTATTTAAACATGTAGCAGCGTTACTCAACATTTCCAACTGATTTTTGGATTACTTTGAGCTACACAGTGCATGTGAGAAGGCATTATCCTGGAGAAGCTTACAGGATAATATCAGTAGTTTTATGTATTGTAAGTTCTAATTTTCTAAATTGTTTATGCCTTATTGTATCCTCTAGTGCTGCTTATAGAATTCTCAGAACTTCTGAGGTGTTGTTTAATAATTTTCTATGTACTAAAACATGCAATATACTTAGATCAAAATAAATACTTGAATGTGTCCTTTTTGGAGTCTCAGGACCTATGAGAACTCAAATCTTTATCTCAGTGTGAAACCATCTTTAAAAACTTTGTCTCGAAATTCACCCAGCTTATCTGAATGAAGTAGAAAAGGACTTTCAGAGCACTACAGTAAAAGTACAGGACCCGTCCTCCTTTAGCAAAAGGTGAATATCTTCAAGAAAGTAGACTAGCTAAACAAATGCCACTATGCAATGTTAACCTCTACGGAAGCAATTTCAATTTTTTTCTGTGTGTCTAGAAGACTGCATGCATCTTGATACTCACATATTCATAAATACAAACATATGCACACATTAAAATACAAATCTTACAAGTTTACTGATAGACAGAGCACTAAGAGAAAGGTCTGAGACTTGAATTAACTGCAATAAATATTTCATCCACATACAAATACATTATAGTTTCTAGATTTTAATGTTTCGCATCAGTATGACATGATTTTATATTCTGATCCATTAAAATTATTTATATAACATTTTAAATATATTTTAGTTTCACATTTGAAATTATACAGATAAGTAAATGACTATGATAGCAATAGTATTAAGATAGCTGTGCCAGCAGAGATCATTGTAGCATACAACCTCATTATGTTAGTCTTGTGTCTATAACAATCCACTGAAGTGAAAGCATTTCACTATGATTTGCTGTTTGTATCTTCTACCGATAAAACTCATTCCTCATCACTCGTCAATAATGAAAATGGAAGAGCTACTGCAGTAGATAACAAAAGCCATAAGTTTTGCAAGGACAGAAAGATCAGGTCCATGGTTTGTAAATCAGTGTATTATGCAGAGCATTTTACAATTCAAAAGAATAAAAAGGGCCTTTATGGAAGATTAAAATAAAACAATGTCAGGAGAGGCATATATGTTAAATGTCCTCATTTGTTCACATCCATCTAGTAACACTCCTTATTATATTATCATGCTATTATCCCTACTATCCAATGGATTTTGGTTAAGTTTAATTTTATTTTACCCCAGAAATAATATTTTAAGCCGGTTTTATTGAGAGTCAGTTATCCATTACCTTTAATCTGTAAACGCTGCAAGCACCTACCATGTTTGTTTCTCCCAATTAGAAGTTCTTCTGTACCCTGTAAGGGCATATAAAATTTCTTTACTAGCTGCTTAAATACATTTTAATTTAATGATTCCAGAGATCTAATTTTCTTCTGTATGGTCAATATTACCATAAATCACAGGAATCAAATCCCATTTCCCATTTACCCCACCAGATGAAAAAGTTAGTAAACTGAAGTAGCATTACATAAGAATTTGGCCTGGCTTTTTAAAGATTATTTAAAAAGAGGATAAAACATAATAATTCAGACTATAATATAAGCTTTGTGAATATATGGATACTTTAAAAGCTGTAATAATTTTATAAAACTTCATACTAATTCTGAAATGTTTCGTTAGTTTCAACTTTTTTTGGATATATGTCTACTCACATCTTAGATATGGTCTTGGAGGAATAAGGGTTTCTTATTTGCAGTATAAATAACAGACTTTTTTTGCAAGTATACTATTTCAAAATTAACAAGACCATGCATTCATTATGAAAGTATTCCCTTAGCTAGCAGCCACATATATCAAAATTCGTTTGTTACAAAGTACTTTAACGTTTAGCATACATATAAACTTTTACCAGAAACCACGTATCACTGTAAAAAATTAAGGTTATTATCAAAATTCAGTGAAACCAGTGCTGTCTTTACACTCATAATGTACTTGTGATGGCTATTTGAGTTTACAAAAGACTGAAGGAAATTATTCCTAAATTGGTTTGAATATGATAAGATTAAATAGAAATTACCTAAAGGAGATTACTGGGGAAGAGAATATAATTTACATGTTTTATCAGACTTTGAGTAGTTACAGAAATTGGATAGAGAGATTTTATCTAATCTCAGTAAAAATGTGTATAAAAGAAAAAAGACCCACATAGGCAATCTAAAGGAAATAATATTTCAGAACAGTAACATTAAGCATTGAGAAACTGAGATCCAATTTGTTGAAAGAAAAAAAAGAATGCTAATTTCCACATTGGTTAAAATGTGAGCTTATTAACTAAACATTTGGGGAATATGGCCACTTCTCAGGCTGGCGTTTTAAGAGGTAAATCTGTTTAAATTGGCTGCATGTTTTAAGGCGCGTGTCTCTTTATATATCTCTCCTTGTCTCACTTTATGATAACAACAAAAAATGTCCAGATACAGCGATTCTGTTTACCTTTTCCCCTTACTACTAGTATAGTTGAACACATTCTTTATAATTTCTACGTTTCACCTTAGTTCTTTCCTAGTTTTAATAGCTTCTTTAAATTGCACTTGACTAAACCACGCATATAGAACCTCCTTGTTAAATCTCTGACTGCTCAATACTGCATTAGTGTTGAACTCTTCTAGTTCCCATTCTTTATCCTTTCCAAATTCTGTCCTTCTGGCAGTTTTTGGATGTTTTGTCCTGATAGCAATATGCTCCCCATCAGTTTTCATTCTGATTCTTCTGCTCAGTGTCTCTTTTCTGTCTGTACAGAGTCTTGTTGAGTTGAAGTTATGAATTTAACTTTCTTCGTAGTGGTCCATGTGCAGCTGTACTCTGCATTTATGGCTAAAACACTGTTGATAATATACCACTGTATTGAATAGGGTTTACATGCAGTCAAGGCCTTCTGTCTCTCTCTTGTCCCCAGAGAGAGTAGGCTGGGAGAAGACCCAGCAGGTACAACTGCTTCCAAGTGACTTAAGGGTCATGCCATCCATAAGAAGTTGTATTCAGAAATAAAATCATTTTGGGAGGAATATGTTAAAAGTAGAAGATTAGTGAGGATGGGATGAGAAGGAAAGATGGTTGCAGATGGTTGTAAAAATGCTCAAATGACCTTGCAGATGGAAATATGTGAAGCCTGGACAGTAGCAATGTAGGAAAACACATATGTCATACCTACTTTTGTTTATCCTCTGTTGTTTGACAAGTAGAACCTTTGTGTATAGATAACATAGATGTTTGGTAGATTTGGAGGAACCTTATTCTCTGCCTTGGTATGAAGGAGATCAAAGCAAAGTAAAGATCGCAGCATGGTAGTGAACTATGCCTGTGTGAATCATTGATAAACAGGCATATCTCTAGTATGGTCATCCTCTAGCGTGCAGTGAGCTTTGCTGTGCCTGTGCCCCTGTGCCTGAGTGTTGCTTGGGGGATTCACTGGTTGGCAAGGTCATGAAAATAAATTTACTAATTATGTTTCAGCCATGGTATTGAAGCTGTTCCAGCGGCCTGTGTAGACTCACACAGAGGAACATCCACAGTTACGCGAGTTTGTCTTCCTATGTAGCCATTAAACTTGATGAGGCCCAGCTTCCCAGGAAGAAGCTGGACATCTGTCTGACAATGGGAAGCAGTGTATAAATTCCTTCTTATACTACCTGCATGCATAGCATTTGCTTTCCCTATTAAACTATCGTTATATAGATATACAGGTCTTTTCACTATCGTTTTACATCCTTTTCCTTCCCATCCACCAGAATAGGAAAATAAACAGGAGGCAGAGTGGGTGTTGGCGGCTGGCCAAGGTGAACCCACCGCATGATCTGTTGCATTTTCATTCTGGATAATGTCACCTATTGACACAAACTGATCTTCAGTTTCTATATAAGTAATTCCCAAATGTTCCATTCTTTTCTGTCCAAAGATTTCCAGACTGTAACTGTATTTTTTATTTGCAGATAACTACCTGCATATAGCTAAATCATTTTTCAGAATCCTGCCTTCCACTAAGCATTCTGTGTTAACATCTTACTTGGTAACTTTTCATACTGTATGCTGACTATCAGGCAGGTGTGTAAGTTAAAAATACTTGACTATGTGCAATGCTTCATGGATAAGCTATGTCAAAAATCCTGAACATTTTTTCTCTGCAACATTTCAAAATATAGTGCCTTTAATCCATTATAAGATCCATCCAAGGTGTTGTTAGATTCCAAATAGTCTCATATCCTTTCTCTAGCCTTGACAAACTCTGCCTTGACCAAATTGTATGCATGCTAAAGTGAGTAACATGTTCGAAGGAAATTCAGTGGCCAGTGCTTAAAGACTTACTTTCTAATCTATCAAAAAGACATAATTATCCTCATTAACAGGACTGTAATAGAAGAGCATTTAGATCCTCATTCAGCAAAGTACATACAGTCAGAAAAGTATTTAAGCATATGCTTAAACAGACGGCAAGATAGCATCTAATGAATTACTGAAACATAAACGTGGCCTAACAAGAGAACATTTTATATTATATTTCTTTAGCTGCCTTTAGTACACGATTTCATAAATAATGACTCAGACACAGCTCTTATCAGTTATAGCAATTTTCTGGAAAGTGCAAGAATTTAAAAGTATCTTGCATCCTCTTTATGGTTTGTTGTGATATGAGAGCATCAAGTACAATGTTAGATCCATTAAGTTGTGTTATATTCAGTGTGATAATGTAGCACTTTCCACATGATGAATACATAAGAGTGCTGCATATAACCGTGATACTGGTTTCCAGAAGATTATTAGAGCTGTCTGAACACTGCAAAACTGTGTTTATAACTATTTAATAGTGAATTGTTATCTTTTTCAGCCATTTTCATTTTTATTATCTCCTATTCATGGACATTTGTGAAGGCAAGCTTTCATTCTCATAAATCTTGGTGAATGCTTGCCCTGTAAATCAGATCTTATTTTCATAGGTGATCAAAAGTATCTCTATGAAAAGGAGTATTTATCTGATATTAATTCTTTTTTGAATAGAATGAATGAGTCATCTATGGACAAAGCAGCAATAGTATCACATTAATCTACAAAAAAGTTTCAAGAAAGAGTCCATAAACTTTAAGTATTTAAGTATTTCTAGTGAAGAACATATGTAACACCTCTAGGTTCCAGATAACAGATGATCTGGATGTCCACCTACTTAAAGTTTGTTGGTACTTCTAGTAGAGGAGACATATAACACAAACAACTTCCTATAGAGATAAATTATACCTTAAATTTGTCTTGCTGTTTTCTTCTTTTGTTTTGTTTTCTTTTCTTTTCATGTGTAGAAGTGCTACAGCAGCTGAAACTAGTTACTGAGTTCTCTAAGAAGAGTAGAAGCATGTGTTCAATACTATGATTAATCAGTCTGCTACTATCTGAGTGTTCTTAGTCTAAGTATCCACGATTTGGTCTTGTTCATTGCAAAGTACACAGTTATGGAAAAAACAAACTCTCAGTAATATTCTGAACTAAGTATCTTTCCTGATTACAGTGAATTTCTAGCTGTTCAATAAAATTCGTGCCCATTGAGACATAAAAGGAAACAGAAATGAATTACCTGTAAGACTCCTACTTAATTTGATTTCTCATTTTATCTTTGCTGCTCTTAATATACGTAAGTAAGATTTGAAAAGATCTTTTAGAATTAGCAGGGATTGCATCTGTGACTTGAGAGAAGAATAGGTCTCCACTGATTCATTAGAACAGCACACAGTATTGTGGGCAGACCTTTAATTGCATTAGCTTCTGAGGAGTGTGTCACCATTTCTCACAATACTTAAATTGTCTTTTTTAGATGACAATTTCACAGTGTCCTTAGGAGAGTATTTTCTGCTTATAGAAGTACATTTCAGACTCAGAGATATTCTTTTCTTTTTTGTATAAGTGTGTATATTCAGAAATTCATTTTCTCTCACTTCACATACAGGATCAAAACTATAATTAAAATGTGAGACAGTGATACATTTTTTTTCTGGGGAAAAAAGAAAAAAAAAGTAAAAGGGGAATGAGCTTCGACCAGTGCTGCAGTTTTAAGATATTGAAATTGTTAGATATCAATGGCAAATTTGACTAGTTCAGGAAATAAGTATGCAAAAATTTTACCAATGTTATTGCTTAACAGATACACTATGTTTCCTTGATGGTAGAATATCATCAAGGAAAAGAATTAAACTGCTTCTTTGCTTCTGAAAGATCAAATATGATTTAAAGTAGAACTAAAGTAGGCAGCTTTTATGATATTTAATTGCTTTGAGAGTAGTAAGCAATAAATACAACACACATAAAAATATTGTTTATGATGTCTAGTCCATTCAGCACTCATTCATACAATATGTCATTAATGCCAAAATTTAGGCTTTAAGAACAGATTAAAGGTTTATATGGTTGGTAATAAAACTTTTAGAAGAAGAGGGATGTGGAGGGCAAGGGAATGATACATCAATTTTCAAGCGTTTAATTCTCAATACAGTTAGGTTTACAGACAGATATTAAAACTGTAAAAACCATCCAAAACAAAACAGTGATAACAACAAAAAACCCCCCACAACTTTAGCATTTGAAAATAAAATTTGAAATCAAATTACATTTTGTCACGGATCATAAGCATAAATTGAAAAAGTATTAGTTTCAATATCTTATACTGACCATGTGGCACAATTACTTCTGTTGCCTATTGGTAATTTAGCGTTATATGTTGTCCATAGACAAGATTTTTAGGTCTGCCCTCTATTTAAGAGGTGTTGCACTGGCATATAATCACTGAAATTTGAGAGAGAAAATCGCATTCCTATTACCTAAAGAAGGAAACTAAAAAGAATGTCATAGTTGGAATCATCTTCAGGTACAAAGATGACTTTTTTCAACACTTTCAAATGAATTGGAACCATGTTCTAAATTATCTTGTCATCCCTGTGGTATTCATACAGGCTTAGCTTCCCAGGGAGCCTTTTATATTAATGCTTTCAAATTTCCCTTTGATTTGAGGAGCAACACAAATATTTCCTCATTATTCACTTTTCATTCTTTATATGTCAAAAAGTGTATTGCTGTCTTAAGTGTCTTTGAAGAGAGATTCTCTTCAGCATCAGAAATGAGGCAGCCTAGAAAAATCAGCAAGCTTTGACAAACAAAGAAAATTCTCCTTTCTGTTACTTATTTGATGAGAGTTTCCTCCAACTTCTGTGTGTTTCACTTTTTCTTTCATCCTAATCTGTGAACGTTATTCCCATTGATTAAATGTAACATCATGTTCATTTGACTCACTACCTCTCTTGCATTAAATCCAGAACTGAACAAGCCCTGTCACCAACTAAGGAAAGTACCTGAGCTCACTGTTCTTAACAAAGACTGAGAGTGCTGTCTTGAAATGGTAGTGCACTTGAGCCTTACTGAGAAAAAATAAGAACACCGAAGCATTGCCTTTACACATATATATATACATAGTCCCAGTAATTCATGGGGCTTTGGTAGTTCAGGTAACTATTCTCAGTTTCACTGCTTCTGTGATTAGATATATTGCATATAGCAAAGCAAATGCATGAAATACCAGATCCTTAGTGTCGAGTACTGCATTACATCCTTTTTCTTCTATAGTTACAGAATGTAGTCTCAGTGTTCCAGCTTCAGACTCCAGATCTCTCTGTGCCACTTCTTGATATACTAGAAAGCCATGAATCTTTCTTACTGATGAAGTTACTGATTTATTTTTTGTGATAAAAGAATGTAATTACTTTCAGAATTCAAAACTTTATGTAAATTTTCATTATGCACACATCAATACTGATGGTACATTTTAGACACAGACACAGCATGACAGAATCAGAGAAATGGAACTCAATATAAATAAACTTTTAAAAACATTTCTGAAAGGTTTTTAAAGAAGAACTGAACCAATAAATGACAATTGTAATGTCTCAAGATATCTTTTTCTTTTCCTTCTATCATGACAATTTCATATTTTGATAAGATCTATGAAAATTAAAGTATAATACTGTAAATGATATCAAAAGCACACTAAGACAATAGCCCTGCACACTTATTTTCTCTAACATTCAAAAAACTGAAGCTCTAGGTAACATGTAACTATAAGCCATTCAAATGTTAATAGAAATTCACATTTTCTGTAGAATGTTACATGTATATACTAATGGCCATAGAATTTAAGAGTAATCCACAAAATAAACTCATTGTTTATGTGAGAATTAATGTTCCCAAATTATTCTCTACAGTATTTGCCCATTACTAAACATTACTGCCCAATTTTTATTTAGCAGTAGGTTGCAGCTTTGTTCAGTATTATTCTGTTCATCTTCTAAATCATCTTTAAAATTTTTAAGTTATGCAGTATTGCTTCTTTGCTTTGCTATGAAGATTCATTTGATTAAGTCATATAACCCAAATAAATAAATGTTTTGTTCTTTTTTAAATACTGAATAAGACATTAGCTTCTCAATTATAATATTGCAGATGTCCCAGATGGATCTGTATTGTGGTGAAGTTTTTTTATTTGTTTTCTCCTTAATTCTCTACCTTGTATTCAACAATGCCTCATTTAGAGTTTTGTTTCTTGCATATATGCCACTACAATAGAATGAGCCAGCAAAACAACCTATATCAGCCTCAGCAGTGGGTTTGGTTTATATTTATTTATTCAGGTATTTTGTTGTTTTAATATGCAGCTTAGTGCTTTCATCAGCCAGTTTCTATGTGTGGTCATAATGAATCAGGAAAAGCTCAAAATTGCTGAGAGAATTAAGTATCACTTATTTTTTAGAGAGTTATGAGATTTCCTCTTGTGGTGAAGACCGAGTGAGAAGTGACTTGAAAAGGGTGAATAATGTGTGAGGGCATAGGGAGGCCATGGCAAAAACATGCCACTGAAAGCAGGAAAGTGCTCTATTTTCAAATCTTATTTTTCTTCTTTGGTTTCTTCCTCCTCCCCCTATGATGGTTATGTTTCAAGTAAACAAATAATCTTTTAAAACAGAAAGACTTTGGTAACTTCTCATAAATTTGCTTAGCAGGTACAGCCATCTCACTTTTTCCAACCACTTCCCTTTTCTATTAATCCTTATGAATTCTTTATATTGTCCTTCAACTTTTCATTTGTTTTGTCCAGAAGAGGATGTCTAGTTTCTATTAGCTTTGGCCCTGAAATACTTTTCTACCAGACACAAAGCGGGTATATTTAAAGCTATTATTACTGTTGTATTTCATATACCAGTAATATATTATGCTAATACTACTGCGAAAGTTCTTTGATCTTTACCAGTTCGTCAAATCTCTCTCTCTTTTGATTTATTTCCTTTTTTTTTTTCTGTAATCTCTTTCTATTTAATGCAATCCCTTGTTTCATTATTAGTTTTCTTACATTTCTGCTCTTAATCAATGCATTTTCTGACATTGTATGTGTTCTCTAGTTAAGTAAAATGGGTTGAATTTGATTGTCAAATGTCATTGTCATCTTTCTCTTCAGTTCTTTTTATCATCTTATTTAGATCATAATCACTTACATGTGTATGTATACATATCTATCAATCAATCCAGTTTGTATACTGCCCAGTTTATATAACAAAAATATAATAAAACTACCAAAATTTTGCTCCTAAACAACACTATTTTTACTCTGCAATCAGTCTTTAATACCAAATATAAAATCTTTCTGTCCTTGCTGTATCCTTTTTTTGTACAACAAAAATTTCCCCTGTAACTTTTTAGCACTTCTAGCAATATTATATTACTTTATTTAACTGTCAAGTAAGCTTCTCACATTGAAGTCCCCTATGATTTTTGCATTTTGCTTTGTTTTTATCCAAACTTAACAGGCATGTCCTTAGGGAACCAATCATTCTCTTCTTTCAGCCTCACTCAGACAGAGGTCTTTTTCTTAAAATGTCAGTTGCCATTGTTTTCATCCACTTACATAGATCATTACCATTGATGCTAGCATTCAAGTCATATGAATCACACCATCAAGTTTCATTTATGTCAAGTTTATCCAATATGTACTCATAAATTATTTTTCACTTTTGTTAGCCAGCCTTTAGATTACAGTCACCCCAAGAAATCCACTGACAAATTACAGTTCCAGTTCATATAATGTTTGTATGTGAATGAACTCTTTCATCATTCACTTTTGCATTTTGCTTCACTGCCTTTAATCTCAAGGAAACACATGAATATGAAACCATAGCTGGTTAAAAAAGGGCCCTGGGCAGTAATAATTTGCCGCTTATTTTGATCCAAATTAAAAAAAATAAAAAAAATAAAAAGACTTGCAGTTCTTCTATGTGTTAATGGACCTCTTACTGGGCTCACCCATTACTTCTAGCCTAAACCTGCCCCTTTCTCTCTGTTGCCCCTAGAGCCATATATAATTTCAAGACAGTCAGTTATTCTAATCTTTTTTTATTATTATGTGTTTTATGCTACCTACAGAATTCAATACTGAAAGTGTAAAAAAGCATTGCTTCCAGCTTCTCCTACAACTCTAGTGGCAGGAACTGTGATAAGGGATTGCAAGTAGATTTGTAAAACCATATTTTCTTCAGTCCATTTTGTCCCAAAGTATATTTCCTTGCTTTCATATTTATTTTGAAGATTCAAGTTTACTCTTTTCACACCACAGTTTACACATTCATTTTCACAGGTCAAAAAAGTCTGTTAGCAGCCTATTTTTACTCTTCTGGATTGATCTAACCCATTAGACACTTGTTTAACAGTTGCACTCTGTCCTGTAAAGTTTGTGAAATTAGAATGAGAGTTTTCAACCAGAGCAGAAGAGCATTCAATGAACCAAGTAAATTATCCTGAACACAGGTATTCACTTGAATCTCTCTCAAGGCATGGAGAATACTTTTGATGCAGTATCACCATATAAAAATTCAGGTGCAATGTCTTTGGTGGTAATATATTTCTAAAACTCTCTCCCTTGTAGCAGAAGTGATCTATTGACTTTGTGACCTGTTGGGAGAAACAAGTATTACATTTCTAATACAGACTTTTACTTCTGTCAGAATTTTCTAATGAATGTCTCCTCTAAATAAGAAGTACTGATTCTCAAATATTCTCTGCTAAATTTTGAAAACAATTTCTGAAATAAAAAAAATGCCTGCCAAACTGTAAGAAATGAAAACTTCATGGAGATTAGCCTGAGTTTGCTGTAGTATGCATCAGAATAGAAAATTGTGTCCTAGGGAACAGAACAGAACAGTGTTAGCCGTCATCACAGTTGCAGACAGATGTGTTTCTTGATACATGAAAAATAAACATGGAATTACAATAAGCATTAATGAATCGGTGGTTTATGGGCCCGTTCAGCCCAGTTCTGTGACTAATGGGGCAGGGGTACCCATGATCTGGGAAAGGGGAAAAGGGAAAAAGAGGGAAGGGTAGGGAGATGGGACTAAAAACAGAACAGTGGCAATGATCTGAGAAGAAAAACTGATTTACTAAGTAATAATTTACACAATATCATAAAAATTAATAAATCAAATAAAATGAGAGAGAAAGTGTCCAAAACTGAAGGCCTTACTCTAAAGCTGAAGGCAAGACAGTTAGGGAGCACGCACTGCTGAGACGAGCAGCAAAAAAAATAAAAAATAAAATAAAAAGAGCAATCTCATTATTTGCAAGCAGTTTTATCTTACCCTCTGAACGGGAAACAGAAAATGCAAAATCCTTTGGGGTTTGTAGTTCTTCTCTTCTGAGAACTAGGTACCCAGAAATTCATCAGTCCACAGAACTCTAACTCCCAGTGCACTACATGATGTTGTGATGTGGAATACTGATAACAAAAATCACAAAACCATGACAATCATAAAGCACTCAAAAAGAAATCATTGGTCCTCTTACTACCAAGTATAGAACCAATGGCCATGCTTCAACATGCTAGACCTTGATCCAAAATAATTCTTTCTAATCTTGATTATTTTAAGCAAGAAAGAAGTTTATCAGGTACCATCTCTGACTTTTTTTTTTTTTGTTAGAGAAGATGGTGTGAATTTAACTGATTTCTGCAGCTAAAGACAAATATCATATATAATAGTGAAGAAGGTCTCTTTTTCATATCATGTTTGTCAACTACTCTCATTTGGGGTAGATTTAAGATGAAATAGAAATAGCTCTGCCCATCATTGAATAGCAGTTAGGTTATCTGACAGGTTCTCAGTGAAGATGCGCTCAGTTCTTTGCAAGATAAAAATGGAGAAGTGTCTTTCATCAAATTAGCAGGAAATTTCTACTATCCCATTCCTAAGGTAAATGCATTTATTTTTCAAAGGCAGGTGAATTTAAGGCTCCCCAGAGAAGAAATCAGAGAAGTTTACTATCATTGATAAAGAACTATGCTACCTTCATTTCTTCTTTTTCTTAAACAAAGTACACACAAATAACCACCAAATTCCCTAGGCTTCTAGACAGCCAGATTTTAATAACTGAAATTCACATCCAATCAATGTGAATGTTATTAGACTGTGTTCCTTTCTGTCTGTTTCAGCTGACTGAATTGTTGAGTTAATGCACAGAAAAGCAATGCACTTTAGGTTGCTTTCCAAGACCATGGATTACCAACTGACAGAGTCATTAAAACAATTCCTAAGGAGAAAATAATGCAATTGACATTAACATTAATCTTGTGAAAATAACAACAAACAAACACACACACACAAACACACACACCATGTCTATACCAAATTAATTTGTCTAGAGGCACTGACTGTGCCTCTAGACACACACCTATAACACTGACTACATGTATTTTTAAAAATCATTATGTGCTAATTGTTTGCTTATTTAAAAATAATACAGATAGGAAAGGTGAGAAAAGAAAATGTATTTTCAAGTGGTGGAATATATCCATTTTTCTGGATAGTGAACCTACTAATGAATAATAAACAACCCTTTGGAGATCAAGTATAATGGGAAGGAAAAGAATGAAAATGTCAAATCACCAGTGAAGGAGAATGGATAAATAAAAACATTTTACTGGACTGAAGGAGGTAACAATTATACTGTGTACAAAGGAAGGAAGGAAGGAAATGCAGTAGATTTGTAATATACTCTTCATGATCTCATGTCAACTTAATACAGGGACCCAGCAACATGCACAAATGTGGGTCCAAAATCATTTCAGATTTCAAACCTTTCAAAGTCCTTTAGTTAATAGCATCAATACTTGTAATATGTTTAGTTTCAGATAAATAAAGACACTACAATTCTGTCTGTCTTCTTAGGATTCTAATAGTAGAGTCATCATGAGGAAATTAAAAAGAAACAAAACAACAAAAAATGTTTACAGCTAAAATGAGAGACGTACAATCACTGAAATTATTTATAAAGTGGTACCTTTTTCTTCTTGTAGCTTAATAGTCAAAATCATAGTGGGTTTTATCTGAAGTTTGAAGACAATTTTCTGTTGAATAAAAAGATAAGAATGAAATACTGCATATGGTTAGATAGTAAAAATGTCTGTGGAAACAAATTGTCTACCAATAATTCAATTACCTGTTGCTTACAGAACTTCAATCCATTAATTATCTCTATTCATTCTGAATCACTTATTCGTTACTGAGATTCATTAAAGGTCCTTTCAGGTCTCTCAAACTATTTCACATATTTTTGTGTCCAAAAAAGTACAGCATCATCAGGTTCTCAAACTTCAAAGGTAGGGCTATGTCCTTGGATATATTTATGTATTTCACATTGCAGTCAAATAGTTGGAATACAAAAACATATATATATATATGTATTTCAGTAGGCAAGGAGAGCAATATGTGTAACAGCAGTGGTATTCTCCCATTCTCACTACTTCTCATCAATAAAACCAATAAGGATCATATTTTTACTTCCTTACCCATTCAAGAAGAATAACTACATTTGCACAGACACCATGGGAACAGAATTTGGCCACCAAATATTCATTATTAATAAACAACAGAGAATAGTTCAGTTGGAAGGGACCTTCAAAGATCAAGTCCAACTACCCAACTACTTCAGGGCTAACCAGAAGTTGAAGCTCTTTAATTATGGCATCGTCCAGACATCTCTTGAAAACTGACAGTCATGGGGCAACAACCATCTCTCTAGGTGTTTGACCATCCTTATGGTAAAGAAAATTTTCCCAGCATCTAATCTGAACCTCCTGTGGTGCAGCTTTGCGCTGTTCCCACGTGTCATCAGTTTCTAGGAAGAATTTGTCTCCCTCTGTGCTTCCCTTCCTCAGGAAGTTCCAGAGAGGATTGAGATTTCCTTTCACCCTCTTCTTTTCCAGACTGGAAAACTCAGCTGTTCTCAGCTCATAGCAGAACATGTCTTCCAGACCTATTACCCTGCTCTGGATGCTTCTAAGAACCTTAATATCTTTTTTCATACTGTGAAAACTAGAATCACACAGAAGATTCAAAGTGAGGTTGCACCAGTACTAAATACAGTTGGAAAATCCCTTTTTTTTGATGCAATTCAAAATGCAGTCTGCCTTCTTGTCAGCCTGGGCACACTGTTGGTTCATGATACTGTCACCAGTACCCTCAGGTCCTCTTTCCTGAGCTTCTCCCCAGACACTTGGCTCACAGTCTGTGCCTGTCTAGCATTGCTTTGGGTCCCAGAGCAGCATCTAGCATTTGCATTTGTTGAACTTCATGCCGTTGGTAATTGTCCAGTGCTCCAATGAATTTAGGTCCCTTTGCAAGGCTTCTTGTCCCTCCGGGGAGTAAACAGAAAGTTAACAAACTTGCTGAAAGTGAGAAACAAAACTTTCGCCGTTACTATCAGACAAAACCCAACTATAATTACAATTAAAATAATACACCTCCTCTTCCCCTGTACTCCTTCACTTCTAATCTGGAGATCTTAGACCTGTACTTTCTGGATTATATAAAGAATGAATCTCCTTTAGTGCAGGAAACTATCTTTGTATCTTTGATTCTCAAATTTCCACTAAAATTTGAGAAAAAATCCAACCAAATATGCACTTTAGTCCTTTCTGCTACTGTGCCATGCAGAATGCTGAAGAGTTATGAAAAGAGTTTAAATACCCCTGAGATGCATTCACATTGCTTTGACAGCTGCAAAGATGCATTTCTAGGACTGCTACTACTGTAATTTAGAAGGCACAGTTTACACTTTTCACTCACACTATGACTCTAAAGATATGATAATTGATCTCTTTCCAGTGTTTATGAAAAACCTGCAGTATGCCAAGGATATCTTACAGCTTTGGTCGCATAACAGGCAGCTAAAAGCTGTTCATATGAACTGCACAGAACAACAACCTGGATAGAGTTAGATGGCTTACTTTACAAAATATTTTGTGTGTGTGAGAAATACTTCCTTAATACTGATGAACTACTAATACTAAGATGAAGTGCTTAGTGTGGCAAATGTATTACATTGAGACAACTTTCTAAACTTAGCTACTTAAAAAGGATGCAATTTCCAATAGCTGATCAAATCAAGTCTATTTCAAGATATATTAGTCAGCCTCTTTGGAAGCCTATAATTAGTGAGCCATTAGTTGGGTCATCACTTTCATATGCAAAATCTGTTGCTGAATAGTTTGAATTTCTTATATTCACTTTTCTTTTAAGTCACGGTAAGAACAGGAAATGAAATAAAGCAGTGTCTCTGAAATAGAAGTCTCATTGAGGTTTCAGTTCATTATTTTTAATGCCATCAGACAAAAAAATAAAAAAACAAACAAACAAAAATAAAGAGTGTGCCATCTAGGAGTGCATGTCTACATTTAGAAGGATATAAATTCACAGGGTGGCAGTGTCAGCCAATATAAAGCAAGAAGAAAACCCCAATTTCCCCTTCCCACTCAAACACAGTCCTAAATTCCGTGAACTATTCACATCAATATGCGTGGCTAATAGCTGCAGAACTGAGGTCAAATATCAAAGTCACAGCAGGTTAAAGGGTGTTAATTAGCTTTGTAGTGAGCATTAAAAAAGGGGTAAAGCAAGGTATGTATGGACAGTTATTGCCAATAAAGGGCCAAAGTGAATTTGCTGAAGTTTTATAACCTCAAAGAATATCAGTCTGAACTTTCATCTGTGCTGTTGTCTTTGATAAATCCAGAGAGAAAGCCTAACACTCTCATACCAAGCTACCAGACTAAAGCTGTCCACTAAGGCAAGCTGGCAGGCAGGAAAAGAGTACATAATTAAAAAATTACAAATAAAGAACAGTGAATTCCTTCACTTTATGTGCAAAGTTCTCTCAGGCATCAATTGCAAATTAAATGTTCAGAGCTAAATCCCTGCCAGACCATGTTACCCTTGTCAATCTATTAAGCTCTTAACACCAAATGTATACACAGGTCTGCTAGAAAATGTTAGAGAAAATAAAAAAAAGTTTGCTGTTATCATTATAAGTTGTAAATTTGGGGGGAAATGGTATAATGACTGGTATTCATAAATGTCTAGGCTTATCCATTAAACTGTTAGTAAATGCTCTTCTCTTATCATGCCTAAGAAATATTTGGAAGGATAGTCACTGGCACTGACCAGCACCTCCTTAAAGAGTCTACCAAGAGCTGTTCCAAATTAGTACTTCACATGAAGTAATATTGTTTGGGAACAAGAAGAAAGTTTAAGAATACACATAAGAGATATGTCATGCTGCTTGTCTCAGGGTCAGAGAACACTTGCTGAAACACTTGAACTTAGGTTCAAGAAGAGTACTCAAAGCTACAGCCTACTGACTGAGATTGTCTTACACAAGTCAGATATTAGTCTCATTAGACTCAGAGTGTATCTTGTCTGCCAGAAAGGATAAGAGGATACCACAATCACCTAAAAAGCAGAGATTAATTTATTTCTAGTTACAAATAGTTCCAGTGTATACCAGCATTAGAGTAGTATTTCCCAGCAACATAAAATTTCTCAACTCTGGGACACAAGGAGAAGGGGAGATGGGATCCTGGACACATCCATTTTTGAATAGTTTCTTATAAACTCACTCTGGATTATGAGATTTACTGATCAAAACTGAGTTCTAGTTTCAATGTACAGAGGTATTAATTCTGTCCATACACTGTACCAAGAGTACAGATATTTTTCTACACTTGGACTCCAAAAGCCACTAGGCAATGATAGTCTAAACTACTACTATACCAAGAGTCTAGTCCCTCAGTAATATAAAAGCATTAAATCATTAACCTTCATTGTTTAGGAATTAAAATAAACTTATTTTGTAACCAGTGTGATTTGTGAAAGGAAGGAAAGAAGGAAGGAAGGAAGAAAGGAAG
>VXAB01002896.1:70780-129861 GCA_013399175.1 Odontophorus gujanensis
AAGAAAGAAAGAAAGAAAGAAAGAAAGAAAGAAAGAAAGAAAGAAAGAAAGAAAGAAAGAAAGAAAGAAAGAAAGAAAGAAAGAGAGGAAGGAAGAGAGAAAGAGAGAGAGAAAGCAAGAAAGAAAGCAAGCAAGCAAGCAAGCAAGCAAGCAAGAAAGAAAAGCAATATAAAATCTACAGATGCAAGAAGGGAAAACAGAATTAGTTTAATTTTAGAGACAGTAGCAGACGTATGCATTCTGAATTTGTAGAAGGAACACATAAATACAATGACATAATTTACATAACACAAACAAACAGCATAAATACTACCTCTAGACTTGTCATTTCAAATGTTTTATCTGGTACAGGAAAAAGATTTATGGCACAAAAGTAACTTACACCATGTTCTGAATGTGAGCATTAATACATTCAGGTTTCCTCAGACCAACTGGAAAACCCAATTCCAGCACTACTGACCTTAAAGCAAGATACTTAAAAATTTCCATGTACTTTCTCTGGCTTTGCTCATATTTATTCTTTCACTGTGTAGGATGGAAGCAAATAAATTATGCTTCAGCGAAACTGAGCTGGGAGAAACCAAACATGAGCAAGAACCAGAACATACCTTGCTTTCCACTTGCAATTCAAGACTACAGGCGTCAAACTTAGCAGTGTAGTGAACATCCTTCTGCATTATCTGTATTTCAGCATTTACTGTCTCTAGAGATGCTGATGAATGTGATATATGAGCTCATAAGGTGGCTGTCTCAGATCCTGTGCAGTTTAGGATCAGTGGCATTGTTGCATAAAGCAGACATAGTAAGAATTTAGCAGTCACTCATGTGTGAATAATTCTTTAAAGTGAGGTTCAGATTTGTAAAGTAAATCAAAGTTATTAGATCACATTCTGCAACTAGTGAGATTTGTAAACTAAATCAAAGTTATTAGATCACATTCTGCAACTAGTGAGTTTTAGAAACAATGCCTTCTCTGTCATTGAAACCTTTAGTAGTGGAAAGGTTCAAATACATGAACGCTGTTTCTATGAGGCAAAGAAAAATCTTTAAATACAAATACAATACACACAGATTATTTCTGTGTAACTAAATTTAACGCAACAGGGCATATTGGCAAACATAGAGCACCAGCTGTCAGCACTCAGAGCTGACAGGGCTGTTCTCTCTTCAGATAATTATCTAGGTTGGTTCATTTCTACATTGCAGTAATTATGGTAGAAGTTAGATGAGAACTCCTTTCACTTGGCTCCATAATCAAATCTTTCAGAAACAAAATTTTCTCATTTTTATCAGTTTGGAACTTCAGGTTGCATAGATGAATGCTAGAACTACTCTTTTTCCCTTCATCACTTAAAATGGCAGCAGGGAGTTTTAAGATGGCGGAAGGGAATTTTAATCTTAAAAGTCACTTTATTTCAGGTGAAGAATATTCTAGAAAGAGAGAGATTTCATTAATTTGTTTGGAGTGTAGGATCTATGTAGCTCAGCACACAGCAGACATCAAAGAAAGTCTCAAAACGATCATCTTAAGTTTGTTCACAACTGACATCCTACATAACACACTCCTGAAATCTAATAGGGATCAGAAAGTTCAGACTCAACAGGTCCAAACATACTTGTGTTTATCAATAGGCATCTCAACCCACACAGTCGATTATTCTATTCTTACAAGGCAGGAACGGAAATATAATGAAAAAGTCTATAATAAAACAAGATAATAGAAAATGCTATTTGTGAATAAAATAGGAGTTCTCATAGAAGCCGATTGTATCTTTACACTTTGTAAGGAGAGTCTTATCATTCACTATGTGGAACCATTAAACTGAAAGATATATACTGCTGTTAGATTCCTTGGGCTTTAAGTAATTTGTAGTGTTGTATTTCTGACATTTTATATGGATTTCAAAACAGCACAGATTAAGTTACTTAATCCGGGAAGTACAGTTTATGAGTGAAATACTGTCATTGTGTCATATCACCAAGAAAGAAGTCTCTTTACACTTAAGTTTCCCTGTCTTTTTAATCTATGAATGAAGCCAGGAATAAAGGTTAAAACACAGACCACGGATTATACCTTAAATCCTTCTGTAGAATAAAGACACATTATAAGGAATTCCTAGCTCTGTCCTCAACCATTTTATTCTGCACTGAAATAAATATCAGTATATTGTGTTACTGCTTTAAAGGAATGCACATACTGGGCATTTTCTAAAAGAATTATGAAAATCTAAGTGTTCACCTGGAAGGTTACTGCTTGCATTTGTTTTTGCACATACAAGGAAATGCTACTGAGGTATTGTGAAAGCTTGTATTTGCCCTTAATATCTAAAGAAAGACTGTAGTCAGTACACTAATACTGAACTTCTCCCTAATGCAGCACTGCACCACACATCATTTTACTTGTTCTATTCATAATGTAGAAGTCCATTTATAGCACAGAATAATGGGCATATTTTATTTCCAATTCAGATTACTCATCTACACACACCCATCAAGATTTCTACTGTGCTTTTAATTTATCATTGCTTACTTTAATGCACCCAGTTTAATCACAGTAGCACCAGGAATCAGATCATTATAACCAGAACTGTACTGAACTAATTTAATCTTCTCAGGGGAAAATAACAAGGGAGAAGGTGAGAGAACATTTTGGATTTAAAGATACGTGGGCTTTTCTTTTTGCAGATTTACTCACCACCTCCAATTTTATTTAAAAACTGCTTAAAATGATAAGGCTGTAACTGTGATCCTAAATTAAAAAACAAACAAAAAAAAAAGGACTGTCCATCCAGAACTGTACAGTATTGAAATACACATTTAAGAAGAGAAATAATTGATTTGATATAGCACTAGTGGAAAAATAAAATGAGAGAATGTAAAGACAGTAGTTCGGGATAAAAATTTGCTAACATTCTGTAGAAATACTACATTTTATTTCAGACTTCAGTGCATTTCAGAAGCACTATAGGAATTTTCTAATGTCTGTCTATTTTTGTGCAAGAGAGATCTAGATACAAAAGATACTATAGACTGGGACTGAGGTGTTCTGACAAAGATACATCAGGTGTACTGGAATGTTACCTTAGAAACTTCTCCAAGACAAGATCAAAATGCTATGTTGAAAAACTAAAGTTACAAACAAGAATGACTACTGCTTGGGAAATGTGGGAGAGGTGAAAGAGTATGAGTCCTCATATTGCAAATACAGGAAGGGTTAGGACTGCAGTGAATCACAGTAACATCTGCAAGATCTTCCATAATGTTCTGCTACAAAGGCATTTCCAGGACTGAACTGTCATGTTTGAAATATATCTTTTTAGAAGTAGACACCGTATCAAGTTAAAACTTTTCTATTTGCTCAATTAACTCCAAATCTTGAGGGCATAAGCTTATTTTTTAGTGATAGTTATTTTGCATCACATCGTAGAGATGTGTTTATACTGGCTGCAAATGCTAGCGGCATTTTTGGCTGTACAGGTAAAAGGTATTCTAGGTTTACTGACACACATACTTGTCAGTGGTACATCTAGTGTCTAAATAGTGGGAGCTTTATCCTAGAAATGCAAGTGAATTCACTTTCAGAGATTTTGTAAAAATACACCTACCTGTTTAGGAATTAGATGTGAGGAGAGATTGGTTTAATCTCATTTCCTACAAGATGGGTAGAGCACACATGCTCTTTTATATCTCGTGTGCACTGCAAAGGGTAATCAGAATGTCCTTATTGGGATATGGAAACTATTCCATATTGTTTGTAGACTGTAGAAAACAAATGACTTTGGAAAGAAGAAAAAAAGCTTGAAAATAGCAATGTCATTTATGTGAATTTCAAAAGTTACATTCAAGACAATTTGGCATTCTACAGTTAATTCGTACCTCTAAACTGATTATGCTTCAGATTGGAGCGCACTGGAGAGCAGAACAGAGTTATGGGAATCTGGAGGGGTCAGTTCAGTGCTGTGAATAAAGAGAACTTGCTTCTGCAGAATTGTAAATCTGGCCTTTTCACACAACATTAAATTAATTTAATAACAAGACAAAAGCATTCATCTGCCTGAATAACTCCATTTTTTTACCTGAAAATGACAGAATATAATTACACTCACATATGCAGAAGGTTCATATAAAAATCAAAATCTATTAATCAGTTGATCAGGCCACACTTTAATAGAACTTTTAATGCTGTGCATCCAGGGGTGCTGTACCCAGAAGGCTTATTAGAAACTCAATTAATTATGAATTATTCTAATAAATGGTTTGTAAACCTGGATTTAGGGGGCTATATGCTTGCCAAAATAGCAAATTAACATGGATATGGGAACTCCAAAGCTAGGATGAACTGCAGCTGGAAACATCATGAGTAGACAATAATAAAGCTTGCTTTCTTTATCTGAATAAAGAAAACAGATTGAGAGCTACTGAATTTTGAAGATCCTACAAAGTAATCTAGCCACATAGGTCAGAGAGAAGGAAGCAAGTATAACATACAAACGATGCAAACTTTCCAGTGGTTACCAGTATGATAGATACTATCCTAAGATCTGTAAGAATTTGGGGTGAATGGTCTGAAGGAAAAAAGATAAATCAGCTTACTGTAGAACTGAATCTAAGTAGGTTACTTTGTATATACTATGGTCTGGTAAGAGGCAGAATAGAAGTTAGGCACAGCAGTGACCATCAAAAATCCATGTATTTTCCATTCTAGGTACCTAGTAAAAGTGACAGATTAGCATGCCCAAAATGTAAAGTCGTTGCAGTACACATTACCTTGCAGTACCCATGCAGAGGCTTTAATCATGCCTACAGAATCAGTAATACTTTTTTAAAAATGTAAACATATTGCATCATCTTTATTGTGGATTTAAATACTTGGTTTTAATCTTTTTATTGCCTAAGTTCTATGGGTTACTAGAGATTTTGTTCAACTGCTTGTATGAAGGGAAAAAAAAAACTGTAAAATCTCCCTAATTCCCTCAACTACTCAGAGATCTGCACAGGGAAGGCAGTAAAATGTCATACAATTACATTGCTTCTATGAGAACAGAATTTTACTATGGATTGTACTTGAGTAATATCAGCTCTTTCTTTTGGTTATGTTTCCTTCCTTAGCAGCAGTTAAACTCCTGACAGCCCTACCTCTGCCCCTCAATAACTCCTCACCCTTTCCAAGAGTGAGCACTTCCAAATGGCTCTGACTCCTTCCTATTGCTCTCTACATTATTTTATAAATCAGCAAAAGCCTCTCAGGCACTTGGCCAGTCTTTTAGAAAACAGAAAAGAATGGCTCAAGAGATGTGATACTGTCATTGATGAAAAAATATTTTGACTGCTGAAGCAAGAGAGATGAGTGACAACTGGAACATCTTAATATTTAGCTGGATGTCCAGGCAGAGACCTCAGTGAATACTTATTAAAAATGTTTTCAATTAGAAAGATCTTAAAGCAATTAACACAAAAATATCTTCACAGACTTGTGATAAAGCATAAATTGTTCAACAACTGTTCCCTAGCATCTGGAGAATATTTTCCCTCAAATTGTTGTTTTTTATTGTTGTTGCTGTTTTTCATTCCAAGTTCTAAACTATTATATGCTACTGCACTCAACAGAAAGATTTAAAATAATTATTAAGGTAATTCTATTATTGTGGCAATACAAAAAAACCTGCTACCTCTGGGTTGTATATGGAATATACTTACACTAATTGTATTAATATGTTATATTTTTCTTAATTTTCTTTATTTAATTGAGTACCTTTTAAAGGTACTTAAACTCCACTTCTCTCATTCTTTAGATTGTCATCATTAAAATTACTCTTGGAACACAAAGTGGCTTATGATCAGATATCAAAAATGAGAAGCAGGCTTTGTTAAAAAAAACAGCAGTTGTAGACTTCATGGCATGCTGGTAGCAGAATTGTTGCACTGTGGGAAAAACTCATGGACTCAGGCTAAATGCTATAGAATGTAGTAAGAAAACAATGTAGATACATTTGGAATATATCTTACCTGAGTGGAAGAAGTTAAGAAAGAATAGGATTTCTGTCTAATGAACCCTGAGAATATATGTAATGTAAACAGAAAGCTGANTCGAAATTAAGCACATCAATAATACCACTTCTAGTCAGAGGAATAAACATCTCAGTCTTGCAATGTACTTATAGTAATTACAGTAATTCCAAGGATTACTTTCACATTCATTGAAATCAGAATAGGTAGGCAAAATTGACACAGTGAAAGGCTGAAAGTTTCTAAGAATTTCAAAAATAAAAATAATGCTTGAAATTTGGAAGGTACATTATTTCAGGGTAACCTCTGATTTAGCCAAACTCTAATCACTTTTAAAAAAAAGTGAATGTTTTATATCTTTCTTTGAAGCATTAGAATCACACATCATTCATTTTTTAATATTAGATATACTGTAGCAAATAAACCTGAGGTCTGGTTCACCACACAAAAATAAACTTTATTTTAATCTAAAGAAAAAAATTACATCCACTTTAAATAGTGCTGGAAGAGAATTTGAGACTATGCACGCACACATGCACTAAAAAAAAAAGAAAAAAATAGAATNTTTTCATGCAAATGTTAATATAGTTGGAAAACGTAGAGTAAGAGTGGTCTTTCACCGTTCCATGTGTTCAATCCTGAAAATAACACCTGCAATAAGAGCAGGAATTTATTGTATATTATGTATTAGAGTAAACCACAACGACATCCAGCAGTACTGCCCAAAACTGAGAGCTAATCAAGGTTTTTCTCTGTAAGGCCAGTCCTGCCATAGTTTCTGCACCTGATAATCAATTGCCAAAGGCATGGGTGGGCAGTTAATCCAAATCCATAAAGTCTTGGCAGAAAAGTGATCACAGACAGAAAAAAAAAAAAAAAAAAAAGCATAAAAATGATGAGATTCTGCTTTTTCTGTTTCTGTCACAGTTTACATTTTTATCTCCATGTTTTTAAAATTCTTAATAACATAGATTTGTTTTCTTTACCTCAATAATAGCATGTGTGTATATATATATATTATANAGAATGACATACCAGATTATTGAAGCAAGAGAGCTCGAGCCTGTCTTGGTTCTTCTTAATTAGTTTCTAATGTATTGCAGCCTTTGTGGAGGTGTTTTGAAGCTTAAACTAAAGAGGCATCATGTTCCCCACTTAGATGCTTAGAAATAAGCATCTATATTGTCTCCTGATGGGCAGTACTATTAAAGTTTTGGCTTAACTTTTTGCAATAAAATATGATTACTGATAGGTTAATTTACAGATGCCTAATCATTCTGAAAGAATCTGAAATCTTGAGTTCTGAAACATCTTTTTATCTCCTTGATGAATTTCCTCTATTAACTGGGAAACGTAAAAACTGTTTAAAAAATTGCCTGTCCTGAATAGTAATTTTTGCATCAGTACTTGTATTTGGAAAGTACAAGTTTAATTTAAATTCCTTATGTAATGTAATTTTATCTGTTTGGTTTGCTTCCACAAAGGTATAGCAAATAACAATAAAAATAAAATAACAATTTATGTACAAGTGGAAAAAAATATGACTTACAGATAGAAAAGGACACGCAAAATTGAAGGTGATTTTTTTGACAATATTAGTAGATGAATAATATTTTCTATGACATACATTACAATTTAAAGTGATAATAAAGTAAGGGGATTACTTAGCACTGTCTTCCCTTATGAATATTTGTTTCCTCTTTTGCTGTAAGAGTTATTGAGGTCAGTTTTTCAGCTGAAAGCAGTTGAAAGAATGGCACTGAACAGACTGAGCTACTTCCAGTTAGCTGTCAGTGCTCATGTTTGTGAATGAAGTTTCTTGACACACTGTATAAGCTACTGTTTTATGAGAACATCAAAAACACATTTTTCACTGAATTTGCAGCCTGTTTCATGAATACATTAAAATTAAAACCAAATGGATTCAGATATCTTGAAGTCATTCACTTCAGTCTCCCACATCACCACTTTTTTTATGGTTCTAAAGCAAAATTGTACTAAATGGTTGACTGGTATACTTACTACAATGTTCTTCATTGCTTTGTTTCTGGAAAGGCGAAAGTTGCTTCTTTCTTTTTCTATTACAAATACATTTTCCTCTTCTACTATCAGATAAAAAGAATTAAACTTGTTTCATGTCAGCTTACAGACTGATTTATATCTTGCATCCCTGCATTGGGGACCTATTGGAAACTATGTTTGCAATGATATCTAGTGGTGGCAAGAAGCAGCTTTTGTTTTCAGTTTCCCTCTATTAATTATGATAGACATAAACTAATATCTCCAAACATTAAGTATTTTTGTGATTAATTAGGAACATTTATCCACATGTATGCTGAGACAGGACAAAAACATTATTTAGATAGTTTTAAGAGATTAAAGAAAGAGTCTGCAGTCCTTCCCCTGCACAAGTGAAGCTGTGACCATCAGATATCTTTTGTGCTAGAAGTCTTAGATGTTGCCTTTAAAACAAATTTTACAAAGCCCTGTACAGTGAACAAAGTGAGTGGACTACTGAATAAGCAAGCATTTCCAGAAGTCATTTGAACTAAATAAATTGTATGTGTAGGTATTATTTAATATTCAGTATTCTCAAACTGATTGCAATACCAAATCAATAGATAGCAATGATTAGAAACTCATCCTTGTAGTTATAACTGAAATACAGGAAAAAATTCCTTGGTTCTGCCTTGCACGTACCTTCAAACCAGATATCTCCCTCAAGGTGAAAAAAAATCATACTTGCAATGAACAGGCCTTTGCAATTAATAATTATTTTATTCCATCACCACTTTATGCATGTGAAAAAAAAACAAAAAAAAAACAGCACAACAAACCATCACAAGGACATAAATAGCATAAAATCAATGAGCTGTAAAGCTGGGTATGCTTTTGTATTCTATTACTGAATGTGAGAACGCATGTTCACAGGCTGTACTTCATTTTGCAGGCACAAAGTCCTTGACAGTCAGCTTGAAACTGCTGGAGACTGCTCTCCTTAGTAAGAATAAACTAACTTAAATTAATTGTTGAATGTCAAAAGACATTTGTTTGATTTTTTAAATTAGAAAAAAAAGCCACATATTTCTAATGGAAAATAATTCAAGTGAGAATAATCATTGTACAAGACTCCATCACAATTTCAGGGGAAATTTTACCTAATCACCTGGTTAGCTGAAATTTTTCTATTTTTAATTACCTGAAATTGTCAGTCTTTTGTGCATTCTGCAATAGGAACAAAAAAATGAAAATTTCAAAGGTCATCATAATAGTATGGTAAAACAAAACAAAACAAAGCAACAACAACAACAAAAGAAGAAGCAGAGAACGTACTACCCATGGTTAAAAGATGAGGAAGGGTGTCTCCTGTCTGACTAGAATTACCTACCTTGCTTTACAGGAACTTGATCATGCTATGGCATGAATTTTCCAAAAATGAAAGAAATATGAAGGGAAATATGTTTATAAGAATTACCAGTAATGAAATCTGGGACTCACTGAAATCAGTAAATCAGAATAAAAAAAACAAGTTGAAGTCTGATCTAGATCTATGTAAATATATGCTAATACAATCCTGATCACTTAATGAGATTTAACTAATGAACTTATACACAGTTAACTTTTAACAGCTCTAGGATATTTCAGTCACTTATTCAGTTTCAATACAAGTCCTTCTATTGGTGGTGTATGTGAAGATCAATTTTACAACTTCGTATTTCTGATGCTGTTAGCTAGAGTAAAACCTGCTATATTTGCTGCCATCACTCCTACTTTAATATTTGGATGTCATTCATACGAAGAGCTTAGATAATGGGAATATATTCTGGAGATTTCATCATCCCCATTCTAATATAACATATTTAGTTACCTTCGCTGAAAGTCCTAGATGAGTATTATAGACATACATAGCTGAACATTCTTTAGAATGAGATGCAAATGTCTAAGCCCTTGAAACTATCATCTACTGACAAAATACATGATACATTAAGTTGAATCATATTACTTTTTAGACTGTACATAGTTTTCAAAATCTTGAGAGGATTCTGAACATATCCATTATAGCTCTGTGAGTCTGCAAGCAATCTGGTGAAAACATATGTGGAAAAAAACAATCAACCAAATAAACAAGAAAAAAATAAACAGAACAATTAACAAACATATTCACAAGGGAATCTCTAAATTTCTGTGTTGCTGAGTCATAGAATCGTTACAGTTGGAAGGACCGCTAAAATCATCTATTCCAACCATCAAAGTCTGTCATTATCCACTCAAGTAAAAAGATGCAAGATGCAAAACTGAAGGTCTTTACAGTCATTTAGCTTGGTTTCCTACTTAGACAGATGAATTTCTTGTGGCTTATCATTTACAAATAACTTAAGATTTAAGTTTAAATTGGCTATATTATTTTTTGTGTTTCTATTTTCTAAGTGCTGGAAAGTGCCTTTTATTACTTTACTCCTAGAGAACATGCTTTGTTTGAGTTTACTCTGAAACAGAGACTGGCTTCAAAAGCACACTCATGATCCAAATTGGTACGACAGGGTAGACACATCCTTAAGCTAAGTCTGTAACAAAGGCAAAATGCACTTTAGGTAATAGAGTGATATATACAGTGATGACTGAACTGCATTGCAAAACAAAGAGATGAATATGCTGCCTTAGAGAAAGTATAAAACAAAAGAGCTTGACAACTCACAGCCATCTCTTCTCTCTACAACACATTATTATCAATTAAGTTTTGTAAGGAATCTTAAAATATATATCAAAAGCCAGAGAAGGAACATTTATCCACAATATGTTTGAGGTCAGAAGCTCAGCTGAAACTATCCTACATTCTTGAGGCAATTGAAATTGCTATCAGCTACAGAACTGGTACAAACATCTTAGTCAATCATACATGCAGTGGCTCAGGACTTGGATAACAAAGTCCAAATCCTTTCTGAGAAGGAATTTTCTGCAATGTCAATTGTTCTTTAGCGATATAAATCCTTTGATTTCCCATAAAAATCGTTCCCACCTTATCTATAGTTTTAAAACAGAATTTATTAGGATATCTCAGAAAGAGGAACAGATCCTTCAAAAAAGCTTGACATACTAAAAAGTAGATGCTGCTCATGGGACAGTTTTAATATTGTTTTGCCATAAGGGTTAATGAACAAAAAAGAGTGACTTCCATGAACTACATAAGAAAACTCTTGGAGAGTGTTGACTCTCCAAAGCACAAGCCCCAGTGAAACTTAAATGATAAATAGTGATTAGCTCCAATAACTTTTAGCTAAGACATCTGCCATATGTGCCATAAAAACAACAAGAGAGCCTTCTTTGAATTGATTACAAATATCACTGACTCAAACAGCTCAGGAACTATACTCTTTTGCGTTATATTTGTGAAAGAAAAAAGACTTCCTTAGGGAGTCATAAAGCAGGTAAAATTCCCTTAAAAAGCATTTACTTATTTAAATCTGAAGTGAAAGTAAAATTAATGATCACTATGCCAGCATTTTGTTCACTTTTATCTATATAAACATATCATAGTGTTAATTTTACTGTATTAATTTACTAAATACTGTGTAATGGAGGAACATGGGAGTTTTCAAACTGTTTCACTGATCTTAACAGAAACTGTCATATATAGATTCACGTATGAATTTGTGTGCATATATTCATATATGCGTACACATACCTCTCCATATTCACAGTGCAAAGGAACTTACCATTCTCTTTTTTATGCTTATATCACATTTAACTGAGAATAAATTCTGTGTGGTCACTTACTTACTCTCCATTCCATTTCACCTCCCAAACCTCAGTTTGTATGTAAAACCTCACTGCCAGTGAACGTTTTCTGTCCATGACAATTTATAGGGAACCTCAGGTCTGTTTTAGAATCTCCGTATTACTACCTATAAAATTCAGCGTATATATTTGAGGCTGTGTAAGATGATATACTACTCCCTACCCATAACCTCTTCCTTTTTGTGAGGTCATTACACTTAAGGCCTTGCTCAGTACTGACAATGCATTCTTGCTAAGTACTATGACTGTGAGTCAGTCATCTTGCCCCATAAACAGTGAGAAGCCTGAGAGCCCCTCGAGCTTTAATCCTAATAAAAAGATGGCATGTGTCGTCTCCAATTTCTTCTAAATGTTGTCAAGATTGAGTGCATGTAGTCTCAAGGTGGATTATGTAGAAAATTTGCCAGAGGTGACTTATTAAAAGGTCCACTTCTTGAGAGAAGAAAGGTAAATGTTCAGAGTGGAACATGGCAGATACTCCATTCCATGACAACTTCCTAAGCAATTTGACTTGTGTCTTTAAGTGATGGCAAACACCAGGGCAGTCAGGTATGCTGACTCTAAGAGAAAACCAACATGGAGTGTGGAGAAGAGTTTGTCTCATGAACAAATCTCATGATCACCGTGCAGAGATGGGTACTTGATAATATTACTGTAACTGGTACACTGTCTTGTTTTCCTGAGACATCAGTTTTCCATGTTTCTGACAAAAAATTGTTATCTGACAAAAATTTGCAAAACAAAGGTCTGTTTTACTAGAGTCACTCAAGCTTCAATTGAAACTAAGAAAATATTATAAAAATGTCAAAAAGAGAGAAGGAATTTTGGGAAAAGATACCATTGCAGACAAGTCAGGAAGACATCACTGGCTTCTGGTATCAGCTATGGACTAAGCCTCTCTTGCCTCCTATGCAGGAACATCTATTGGGTGAGATTAGTATACTTGGATATACCAAGTGCTTCCTCAGGAAACTTAGAAATATCTATAGATCTATTCCATGATTTAACTCAATTTTAGTTAGATGTTCTTGGTTAACCTCATATGCTTTGCAGACAACTTATTTATCACTGGCAATCCAAAAGAATCTTTAATCTGGTGCTTTAATAAACATTCGTAAGGGTGGTTTGTGAGAGCCTATTCAAATGTGACTGATGAATTGGACAGTGCACTATTTGTGAACCTATAATTGTGATAGTTCATATATGCTGAATGCGACTGGATTTATAGCACTGAATTGGGCATCACTGTAAGAATCTAATCTCAGTAACTGTCAGCCCTTCTGATACCTGAGAACAAGCTGGAACTAAATGGTATTTATTTCCTGCCAAACTTCTTTGCCCTTCTGTGGGACACAGAATTTTTTTAATAAAAAGGAAAAAAAAATAAATATAAAACTACAGATTATTTTATCTACTATAATAAAAACAACTGAGTATTGAAATGGTATATTGTTACAACCTCCTACTTTTAATACCTATTAAAACAATCTCTGATGAATAGCAGAAAATGAAGGTCAAAATATTAAGTAGTCTCTCACCACCTGAAGCCTGAGTACAGAGACACTGATCACTCATGGATGCAAGCAGCTGAAAGCAAAGATACTTTTGACAGTGTTGGCAAAACCTAAGTACTTAAAGCCACCAGGNTCAATTGAAACTAAGAAAATATTATAAAAATGTCAAAAAGAGAGAAGGAATTTTGGGAAAAGATACCATTGCAGACAAGTCAGGAAGACATCACTGGCTTCTGGTATCAGCTATGGACTAAGCCTCTCTTGCCTCCTATGCAGGAACATCTATTGGGTGAGATTAGTATACTTGGATATACCAAGTGCTTCCTCAGGAAACTTAGAAATATCTATAGATCTATTCCATGATTTAACTCAATTTTAGTTAGATGTTCTTGGTTAACCTCATATGCTTTGCAGACAACTTATTTATCACTGGCAATCCAAAAGAATCTTTAATCTGGTGCTTTAATAAACATTCGTAAGGGTGGTTTGTGAGAGCCTATTCAAATGTGACTGATGAATTGGACAGTGCACTATTTGTGAACCTATAATTGTGATAGTTCATATATGCTGAATGCGACTGGATTTATAGCACTGAATTGGGCATCACTGTAAGAATCTAATCTCAGTAACTGTCAGCCCTTCTGATACCTGAGAACAAGCTGGAACTAAATGGTATTTATTTCCTGCCAAACTTCTTTGCCCTTCTGTGGGACACAGAATTTTTTTAATAAAAAGGAAAAAAAAATAAATATAAAACTACAGATTATTTTATCTACTATAATAAAAACAACTGAGTATTGAAATGGTATATTGTTACAACCTCCTACTTTTAATACCTATTAAAACAATCTCTGATGAATAGCAGAAAATGAAGGTCAAAATATTAAGTAGTCTCTCACCACCTGAAGCCTGAGTACAGAGACACTGATCACTCATGGATGCAAGCAGCTGAAAGCAAAGATACTTTTGACAGTGTTGGCAAAACCTAAGTACTTAAAGCCACCAGGTTAATACAGAATGTACTACCAGACTTCTGCTTACACTTCAAATTTCACTATTAGCATCCTTATGATAACTTGTAGGACTGCCTAAAAGATGCCAACGATAAAAGGAATTCCATTTTTTTTTTTTTTTTTTGTGCAGGTAGACAGAGAAATTATGGTAAGACTTTGTAGCTCAATTAAGTTAATAGACTCTTACTTGGAGCATAGGAAGCAGAATAAGTTGGCAGGGTTTGTTCACAATGCAGTTCTCCATTACGTCCCCAGCAGCTGCCAGTGCCAGGTGTCTCCTTCTCTGCTATGCCATGAGATGGCCTCTAACTCCATCACTGCAGTGAAGCCTGTGCACATAGGAATTGGCCAGTTCACTCCTTGCAAATCTGATGAAAACATTAACAAAAAAGTTCTGTTGCCACTTCTCAAAAGTATTAGACTGGGACCATTTCATTCTATTTTTAGTCCACTAATTATGAAACACTTACTTATTATATAGAAGGCTTGTAATGAATTATCTTATCCTGTTCCCTGTTTACCCCACTGTAACACATCCAATTAGAGAATGGTTGATTACAAACAGGTAATTCTGAGCCAATAAAAGAAAATACCTTGGCTTCCACCTTAACATGTATTCCACTTTTTCAAATTTTGAGATCATCTGTTTCTTAGTGATTTCCTCTATCCTTGGATGTGTCTTTTCTCAAGCAATTTTAAAATATACTTTGCATCTGATGTAACAGATCCTGCTAATCTGAGTGGTCATGTTGATTATAGAAAATATGAAATTATTTTAAAAAGTTGTGAGAAAAGCTGTTTACACAGGTTGATAGTGACAGGACACGGGGAAATGGTTTTAAACTAAGACAGGGGAGATTTAGGTTAGATGTTAAGAGTAAGCTTTTCACTCAGAGGGTGGTGAAACACTGGAACAGGTTGCCCAGAGAGGTTGTGGATGCTCCATCCCTAGAAGCAGTTGAGGCAAGGCTGGGTGTGGCTCTGGGCAGCCTGCTCTAGTGGTTGGTGACCCTGCCCACGGCAGGGGAGTTGAAACTAGATGATCTTAGAGGACCTTTTCAACCCAGGCCATTCTATGATTCTATGAAAAAAAAATATATATATATCAAAGATGCCGAAGAGTAAAATACAAGTCCAGACCTTACATAGAAAGTTTTCTGCATTCACCCTGCAGAGGCTTAGGGCTTCACAGAAAACATTAATGACAGAAAAGACTGAACATTCACCTACACATCTATAAAATTGAACTCTGTGCTTGATCTGATCTTAATGGTTTAACCTATAGTATCATTTCTCAATTCTGATCTTACTCTCAATTCAGATTTAAGTTAGAAGTGGAACTTGCACTAACTTCAGCAAGAACTGCATTGTCATCAGCTTAAAGCTTCATCTTTGCCAACTGAAGGACAACTAGTCAGTAAGACAAGTTGGTTGATCCATTTGTGTGTTACCAAGATGCATGCTTGGCTTTGAACCCAGACTGGAGAACAGTCATCCCATGGTGGTGGTGATTTCATAAGCATTAGTCACAGCAGCATTCTCAGGCAATACTTATGATATTTAACACTGCTTTTGACACTGCTAATAGTGAAATTAATGTTTGTAAAGTGGAAAAATACTTCCCTGCAACAGTTACTACTTAAGTGTTGTGAGATATTTGATTACTACAATGGTTAACACCAGGAAGGCAGACAGTATGATCTCAGTGAGCAGGTTGTACAGTATTTGTGTTACACAGTGAAACCCATACTATGGAGATGGGTATCTGATGCAGCTCTTTAAAAGTAGATGGAGAGATAAAAAGGAGCAGTGTATAATGTATTTTACGAAATATCTACATGTTAAACAGTGGCAATATATTACTCTGAAAGAGAACTTTGAATTTATAAATTCTTTGCATTTATATAAAGCTGTTTGATCCTACCTTTTATAATTAAAGTAATGTTGCCTAAAAGCATAGGACAGAAAGTGACAGAACATTCCAATGCACCTTTGAGAATTTAACCATGTGGTACTTCCTGCAGCTTTATTTAGTCTATGAAAATTAATGCTAACATTGATAAGCAACATTCATCACAAATTCAGGTCAGATAGTACTTCTTTACCTCATCCAGAGAACAGAAATCATTTCAAAGTCTTATGTCTACTTCTATGCTGTGTTCAGAGACTTGAATAACACCCAGGGCACTCAGTTGTCAACAGGGTTTCCTTCAAAGGAAGATCAAATTATTCTTTATTTTAATATTATATCACTTGACACTTTTGTATCTGTAAATAGTATTTGTTTTATTTTCCTTGTCACAAGGATTGGTAACAATCTTTCATTTGTTTTCCTTCAGAACTCTGATGAAAAAAATACATAAATTTCTTTTTTTTCTTTTCTTTTTTTCAGGTCTATAAGAAGCAGAACAAATCCTTCAAGATAAATAAGCTGCGAATCACGAATGGATTTGACTGGGTAAGCTCCAGAGACTTGGTAACAAGATACAGAGCATTTCACTCCTATGACGTTAGTTTGAAATTAGCCCAGGTGAACAGAGAGCAGAAGTCATTTCCAGCTAATGTCTGTCTGTTCAGCAGCCCACACAAAATGAGTTGCTAAGATTTAATGCATGCAGCTCCTTCAGGTTACACAGCTGCTTTATAGAAACCAACATTAATCAGTAGACACCCTGAATTATAAATATACATAGACAAACTAACTGTAGTATGCAGAGTGATTCACATGGGGAAGGAACTGCTCTAATTAAATGCACACAGCACAGACTCCAAATGATATTTTGTTATTTGGGAGATATTCTTTATGTCAAAGTGGGCAGTTCTTTGAAAACATCAGCTTGAAGCACACAGCTTGACAGCAATCAAAAAGAAAAAGATGTTCAATTGTTACTCAGAGGTACATACAAAACTGTTGTTCCTCTGTATGAATCCACATTAAACCCTCACCTGGAATATTATTTTATTTTCACATTGCTCCATCTTAAGAACCCTGGAGATCTAGAAAAGTTCCTAGAAAAGACAAGGGAACAATGATGATGGCAGTGATTGATAATGAAGAGAGGAGAGTTAAACAATTATTCCATAAGGGTCAATGAAGAAGCATGAAAAATTACTGAACAGAATGAAGAGGGTGAATTAGCGCATTTGTTTTATCTTCTTCCACATAAGAGAAGAAGTAAGGGGTATTTAGTGAAGTTATTAGCAGGTATAAGATAAACAGATGTACTTTTCCACGCTATATGTGATCAAGTTAAGAAATACCTTGCCACAGGATGTTACAAAACTCAATATGTTTGGAGAGCGCTTAGATAGCTTCATGGAATTGAAGGTCCATTGAGGATTACTCCCAACATAGCTGCAACTTCTGGTGCTCAGTTGCCCAGATAGCCGATAACAAGAAACACAGAATACCAACTTGGGGGAAGCATTTTTCTATACTGATGTTATTATTCAATTTTCCAAAAATAAAGTTCTCCTGGACATCTACTATTAGGTCAGCCAAAAAAAAACATACAAGGTTAAAAGGTACAGTAATTTCCAGCCTCTGTTAGAAGTCCTACCCATTTGTTTTGAACATATTCATAAAAACAACAGGTAATCAAAGGTTCCTTTTGTGGCAAAGGTGGTCATATAATACCCAGCATGTGATTAAAGTGAGTATAGGAAGCTAATTGTTCTTCTAGGGCAAGATACCACCTAGAGATATTTGTTTGTTTTGAAGGAGTGTTAAATGCAACTGCTTTTTTAATGATTAATTCAAAAGCTCCATACAAACTGGTTCTGAATATGCAGTGACAAATGTTTGATGAATTTATTGGAAGAACAACATCAAATTCAAGGGAAAAATATCCATAATTCTTAAGAAATAAGGAAAAGATTGTTCAAGATATTTGCACTTTATACAAAAAAAGGTTCCTAAATTTAACTTCCTGAATACTTTTTTTGGAGAACCTTGCTGTATTTAAAATTAACTTCTGTACAGTCTAGTTTACTCTACTTTGGAGTAGAGTTCTTCCTCTGTTCATCCTCACACCAAGATTGTCCTCTTCCAGGTATTAGTTGAAATTATGTATTATGACTTCTTTTTTCTTATACTACATTTTCAAATTGAGAATTGTTTATTTATTATAGTGGCATTTTCTAAGCATGAGGAACCAGGTATATAAACAAACATTATATACGGGTTTCTCTGAAAATAATGCCTCCTATACTACTAGGTTGGCCCACAACATCAAAGGTGGATGTTGGTGGTATGGCAGTAGAGGCTGAACTTTTCCATCAATATTCTGTTACATCTTATTGCCATGTGACAGATGGCAGCAGAAAGAAAGTCTGACAAAAAGGCCTCTTACATGGAAGTGTGTATGAAGCAAAGGGAACAGAATTTCCGTGTGGAAAAAATGGTACACATTAACGTTAATTGACACTTGCTGAATGTTTATGGAGACTAAACAGTGTATGTGAGCACAGTGAGGTAGGTAGTGTGTTTCAACAGTGGATCACTTCTGCAGAGGTGCAGCTTTCTATAAACACGGCATGCAGGCTCTTGTTCATTACTGGCAAAAATACGTAGCTAACGGCAGTGACTATGTTGAAAATAGAGCGCATTGTAGCTGAGAACTTGATGACAAATAGTGTTATTGTGCTCTTCATTGCAATTTCCATGGAACCTATGCATGTATTTTTCCTGCACTTTTCAGTTTCTGTCTTTAAAAAAAGAAGCTGATTTTAATTATTGATATGCTCTTGCATTTAAGTCTTTTCTAAAAACATCCTGCATTTCGCACTTTCAATCAGATTTCAAGCATATAATATACATTGGTTGTCCTTTACTTGGAAGCAAGTAAACAGACCTCATAAGAACTACATATGAGTCAGTGCTGTAGCTGCAAATGTAACCGTTTTCAAAACCAAAGGACCATTTTGTACTTCAACCAATATTCTGGAATGAGCCTGGGCTGCTCTAGCACTCTTTGGCGTGAAAAACCGTAGACATTCAAATGCATCACCAACACTTATTGCTCAAAATCTCAATACATATTAAGAGTTTGCATTCAACAAGATTTGAGATGAATATTGCATGCAAAAGAAAAACAATGGAATAGAAGCAACGGCAACAAAAAGGGAGTTTTTTGTGATGGAATTAATAAGAGCAGGAGAATTCACCTGTTGTTTTAGTAATCAAATTTAAATATTTCAATCATCGCTGAACATAAGAGATGTACATTTTGTTGCTTTTTGTGTGTGTGTGTGTGTGTTTTCTGTTATTTCTTTGTATTTAATTTGAAGTACCATTTAGAAATTGTATTCAAAACTGATCTTTGATCTCAAACACTGGCAGCTATTCATCAAGGATATGGAAAAAAAGATACATTTTGAATATACTCCTTGTTAAATTCTGAGCTAAAATGGAGCATCTAAGACTCCTAGCTGTCAAGTAATGAGGGACCTTAGTCACATCTATTAAAACTCAGAAAAAAAGTAGACAATCATTACCAAACTGGCAGCTCTTTCTGTAATAACAGAAAGCAATTGCCAACTGACATGAAACAGTTTTAGGCTCTTGCTGCAGATCTCTTCTACGGCAAACTAATGAAGTCCTAGACCAAGTAAAAACTTCATGCTGACTCCAAACAAATTCCATTAGATTAAAAAGTAGTTAAACTCTTCTATCTAAATTAAGCATATAGTTTCAAGAGTTTCCCAAATAGCTACTGAGATGAAATTGTTTTAGAAAATGATAAGCCACACCTAGAAATTTTGTACAATCACCATGCAAAAAGATACAATCAGCCTAACTACAGTATGGAACTTCACTTTCATCAAAATGCTGTTTCAGATTCCAGTCAGTGACCAGAGTATACAGATCTTAGAAAATAGAATGAAGATACTAATGATGTGAAGATGATGGATAACCCAGGACAGCAAGCACTGACACTAAGCAAACTGGATGAGAAAAGTGTCAAAATTAGTTGTGCCTGTGCAGAAAGTACATGGTTTGGCAAAACTTAATTTGCACACAGCAGTTCATTCTAAACATAGCCTTAGTTTCTTGATATATTAATCTTATGTGGAGAGGGGTTATTCTTTTTATTTTTTCACCTAAGGAATATTCTACCACCACTAATTCCTCCTATCAAGGCATGCTATCTATTTCCAGCAAATATATGCATATAGATTTGGCAATAAATTCCATTCGGTAAATATTTTTTGCTTTTCATAGAATGATACTTTTCTTCTAAGTCTTCTATTATGATTATATTTATCTATCAGACAAGATGAACAATTCAAAGTTTCCTCTCTCTTCCTTTACAATATGAATTTCTTAGTCCCAATAAGTTATTATCTACCATCTCCAAGATTACATGGTTCCTTAAATGCTTTTAACTAGATGCCTTCTGCCATCCATTTGCATCAAATCTTTCTAGTGTTAGAGAGATTAATTTGATTTTTTCCTAAAGTTAAAGTTCTCTACACCCATGACTGCTATGAAATCCTCCCTCAGTACCATGAAGAAAAATCTCACCTCACAGAGTTTAAGTCACCAAAAGCAAAATGAAATAAATAGAAACATCAGTTTCCATTATCACATCACTGTTTCACAGGACACAGTAAGTAGATCCTTCGGGGACTCTTCTCTGAAAGCAAACATGCAGCCTAACATCTGTATGTGAAATTGTGGAAAACTGTGTCACTACACAGATTTCCATATTTTATTTCCATACTTTTTTTTTCCTTTGTTTAATAAGTTCTCCCTTGAATGTCTGACTAATGCAAGATAATCTCTACTTTGTGAAGATTAACCTCATTAATATCAATTAATGCATAATGATAAAAGGTTTTAATGTTTTACATAAGCAGACTAAGGGGGAAGGTACAAAGGAGGATTAGAGAGGATCACCTGTATCTTTCATTTGCGACATCTCATTAAATACTTTATAACAACCATCAAATATTTTATAAATGAGAATTTATATTTGTTTAAGCAGTAGGATCTATGACTCGTAGTGGAGAGAAGAAACTTCACTTATAATAATTAATACAGAAGCAAAGATGAAAAAGACAAGGAAGATTGAGATCCTAAGGAAAGAAACATACCTTCAGAAAGCAGAGTTGCTGGTCGCACTCCCACTACTGAGAAGGATAATAATTGCAAGTTATATTTTGTGTTTATAGTGAAAGAAAGCAAATCAGGACAATATTCAAGCAGCTGCCACATCACCTGAAACAGGCATGATATTTATCCGTTGTTTAGAATTTTTAAACGATACAACATGCACTAGCATCATCTTCTAGTAATAACAATGCCATCTCCCTGTTCAGCCCACCTGTCCTGTAATAAATTCATACAGAATTCTGCTCCCACAAAATATACACCCTTTTTGTAAACTTGTCCATGTTCTATAGCAGTTTTTGTTTAGAATTTTCAAAGCACAAAACAAAACTACTACTATAGTCCTCTCTTAAAGCATTATGAGTTCAATGGAGGAATTCCCTTTTTCTGTTTACTGATGCTGATTGTATTGGCTCAGTTTCTTCTTTTCACTCAACACACTGTCCCAAGGAAAGTCTAACCAATGTCAGTGAAGCAATGTTACTCAGAGCTTTAAAAACATTCTACTTTCTATTTAAACTAACAAGTGCATATTTTCCAATAGAATTAAGATTCGATAAATTCCTTCCAACATTTGGATATCTAAGAATAAGATTCTCCTGTGCTAAAGAGCTCTACAGAAACACTTAGGATCCCCTGTCCTGAGATCTTTACATGGGACACCAGAAAGACAGGAAATATAAAAATAAACAAACAAAAAATCTTATAACTTGAATTTGTCAGTGAAGTTGTACTGAAATTTGTTTTCTTCTTCAGCATATTCACACCTACTACTCTTCCTCTTTTTAATGGGCATGTTCAAATAGTCATAGGAAAATCATCTTATTGAACCTATTAAGAACAGATTTTATTTTTTTTTAAATAAGCAACCATTAAATTATTAGTTGTTTAAATCTTTCAAACACAGAAGTAAAAAATCTTTACATGAATGCATATTGTAGTCTTCAAGTCCCTGACATTGTTTCTTAAAAAATATTTCTGTGTGGACAAACTATAAAAGGATTGTTTTCCTCTGCACAAGATGCTACCTTTAAAAGGCAATACAAAAATTAAATATTTGCATATCCATTAATCTCCAGTCAAGTGCTCTGTTCTACTTCTCTGCTTCCATCACTCTTCACTTCTGCTTATATTTTATTCTTCTTCTAAGCACCAGGAATAGAAGCTTCTGTTCCAGGAAGTTTCATGTCAAAAACACTTGCAGTTCGTACACTTTAATAACTACATTCATTTTATACAGTTATGTATTTAAATTCAGCTGGTTATGTAAAATATTTCAAAATTAAATTCAAACTTGTAATCACTAAAAGACAAGAAGATCACTTCATGGTCTTTTTTCCATAGAAATAGTTGAACAAATTCAGAAGCAAGTATAACATCATCCTGTAAAAAGAAACACTGCAACCCTAATTCACATAGCTGATCTACAAATAGTTTTGTTCAAGCAAGACCAGAAAAAAAAATCTAGAAAGAGAAGTTATAAAAAAGTCATCTTCCTTTTTCCACCCCAGTTTACTTTGCTGAACCAATGCTGCTGCTACTGACACAGGTGCATTGAGTCAGCCTTCATGCTCCCACACATCCTTCCCACTAGTTGCTAGGTAACAGAAGGAATTTTTCAACCAGCCTCAAACTGGATTTCTAGCTTAGGCAAGAACTTTTCTTATTTGTTAAAGAGCAAACACAGAAATCTTAATTTGTTAGCTGATGGCAAAGTTACACCTCAAGCATGCATTTGCATGCATTGCTGTTTATGGAAGCACTGTCTTTCTGTCATATCAGAGCTAGAGTTTCTTTACAGTATATTCAACAGACACACTGAAACTGAAAGACATCTGAAAAATTCAGATATATTAAGAGAACACATGCTTGAATGAAACAAATTTATACACAAAGAAATGTCTCAAAGTATTGTGGAAAAAGAGAAATAAATAATGTGTTCGTTTATTTAATACTAGCAGACTTCATCAGTGCACATCTGTTTAAGGACAAACTCCCACAGCAAGTTTGGTCATTAGATGTCTTTCATGATGCAGACTTAAATGGCAATCTGTCTACCTCCCTTTCTCTAGTTACAGAATAGTTTACATCCTTCACTCTGTTGAATACATGCATCGTGTTCAATATCTCCTCCCATTTCCTCAATGTTTTGAAACTGATCTCTGATTTTATTACTCCAACTCTTGTAATTGAACTTTCCTAACTCACAACACATTAAACCTTGGAAACCATTGTCTTTGTTCTCATCTCCCATGCTCTGCTTCAGGCATTTCTTTAAAAAGATGCACTTCTCAGAAGACTTATAGCCTAAGGATACCCCTTTGCTCCATCCCAGAGACGCATTAACAAATCTTGTGACAGCTCAAATTACACAACTCCTGGCAAATCACAGAATTTCTAAGAGTTGTGCTAACATAGCCATAGTCAATTAGTTGCCAGCTTTCATTTCATCTCCTCTCTTTTCAAGAAATTCCCCTTGTCTTGATTAGAGTCTTTTCCTTGTTTGTTCACTGAGAAAATCAGCATGCCAGAATACTTTCAGTTGCCAAACCTGGACTCGGTACATGGCACAATAAGAAACAATTAAAAAAATGAGTACGATACTCCTGTTGAGTTCTCTAAATTTTTTTGTACCACACAAAAAGTAAGTTGCCTCCTACACTTGGGATTATGTTTGCCTCTTAGCAGTTAAGATACCTCAGCTGGCTTGAAAAAGATTCCAGCATATCTGACACCAGCAAATATCTTCAAATGACAAAAATCTGATCACATCAGATTTAGCAGAACTTAATATTCAACATAGTGTGTTCTAAAAATGTCACTGCATATATGACTTTTTTGACTCTACAGTGCAAACCCATCTCACATAGTCCCCCCTGACTTTATATTAAAATCAGGAACAGTCCTCTCCATTTCCTAAAATAAATAAATACATGGGGAAGGCCCTTCAGTAACTCACATCTGAATCATTCCTCTGTACTTCAAATATGACCCAGCATAGCAAAGTCTGATCTAGAAACAATGTAAACTATGCATTGCCTGGATGATTGCAGTTGCCAGGGGAATTGTGATGCAGAGATCTCTTATCCTAGAGAGGCATAATTACTGGTACTCAGAATAGACATTAACACCTATCCAGCTTTTGAAGATGATCCATGATCTACCTTATTATTTCATAGAGAAGAAGGAACAGAGCAACATTAAAAATGAAAATGCACAATGCAGAAAGAGTGGATGGTAATTCATTTTGTATTACATGTGATATTTGGATTAAATCCTCAATCAGAGCAATTCCTGTGAGGTTAGCAGGCATGCTCATCTCAGACATTCTGAGAACCCAGACAGAGAAATCTTTATGACCAGCTAAACATCACACAGTAATCAACAGCATACAATTTAAGAATTTCTTGTGTCCAAGCCTGAGTACACACTGCTTCTGTTCTGTATGCAGACCAAGTCACTGTCTGGGCTTGGTACAGACAAACAACCAAGGTCTACACAGAACTTCAGCAGTCTCCAGGGAAAGATTTTGCCTACATGGCAATGTGAAGAGCTACATAAATATGGAATGTATGGTTTATTTATATGCCATGATGTTCTTGGGTTTGAGACTCAGACCAGCACAGATGTTTCTAACTCCAGCACAGAAACTATGGAAACCTGTCAAGAGGTTTTGAGAAGCACCATGCCAACATACCAATTTCACTTCATTGTAATTTGTTTTAAGCTTCCATTTAAACTTTTCCTTTTTTAGAAACAAAAATGATTCAAACAGTATGTCACCAATTTCTGTTTCCAGAAAATCCATAAGGTGATGTGACTGATCATAATTCCCAGCTTAGATTATTCCAAAAACCCAATTAACAAGGCAATCACTTAATAACACTGAGTTTCTCATATGGATCAGCTGAATAAAAACTCACACCTCTTCAAGTCAAAGTCCTACATTATTTCCTTCATCAGACTTGTGGCATGAATGTTCTGATCTTTATATTTAATTCCTACATTATATGCTTCAAGATGTGTCCTGGAGGTGGAATTCACCACAATATAATATGAAATTTACCCTTTTGCTATTTTACATCAAATACTGACAAAAGTAACTGCTATTAAATCTGGCATAAATCTTAGATAAAGGAAAAGAGTAATTTTAATAAATCCAAAAGGAGCAGTGCTTTATTTGCATGGTACATTTTCGGAAGGCAACTCAAAGCAGGCAAATCAAACCCCACCATAAACAACAAAACAATTGTCAGTGATTCAGTGACTCCATACACAGTACATAGTCAAGGTTTAAAAATACTGCATGTTCCATTACATTTTCTGAAAACACATATAATGGAGTGAGAATATTTTGCATTTCATATTAAGAGTTAAGTCTGAATACAATGTTTTTGTAAATTGAAGCCATTAGCTAATAGAATTTTTGCAGAAAAAAAAAGTAATAGAATTTGGTTTAATGACTTTAGGAAAGACTTTATGATGGTTCAGTGAATTATTCAAGTTGGCTCCACTGAAACATTAGCAAAAATTAAATTCCACTGACAACCAATAAATTAAACCGAAACAAATAAATTAGAAAACCAACCATAACACTAAAAAAAAAATTCTAATAAACTTTAAGAAGGGCAGCACGGGATGAATTCCACATGAGAGTTAATTTGTTAACAATTCTATATAGCATAGAAGAAGACATTTGTTAGCATGATTATCTCCATTAAGATATTAAGATAAATAAATATCTATGTCATTGCTTCTCTAACAACATCTGAAGGTATTTGCTATCTTCAGAGAGTATGTTTTTAAAAAGAATAAATAAGTCCAAGCTGCCATTTTTCATTTACAGCAAAAAGATTTCAATATAGACTTTCACATTCACCCTAAGAGGTTTAGAATTTTACCAAATGGAAAAATGTTCTCTACTGTATGTACCATGTATGAAAGAAGGAAGTTGGCCAGACTGTACTCAGTTTCACTGAATACATTTATGAATGCAGTTTCTCGCAAAGGTTCTCACATTCAGCCTCTTTTCAACATCAACCTCAGATTAAATAAACATACATGCAATAAACCTAATGTGTGATCACTTTTCATGGTAGAGGCTTTTACTGAAGAGCATTAAGACCAATCATTTTAATCAAACTGGCAACTAAGAATAAGCATCCTTAATTTTGAAGAAAGTTATTCAAGTCCAGTACTCTGAGAGGCAATTTGACTAGCAGAAGAAAAATCACTTCCATAGCTTTTCATCATGGCACAGCCAAACTGCCTGCCAATAACACTGTATTAAACAATATATACATATTTTCCAAAACACTGTTCCAGTTTCAATGGGCTGTCACGTGCTACATCTCTAAATATATAAGCTGTTTTCTTTCTGGAAGAAGTGAAACTTACTGACACCTTCGCTATGATCCCATCTTCTATCACTCATATCCTAATTCTGTATTTTAGAGAATGGAGTTGGAAAGTTGCATAGCACTTAAGAATTCTGCATATTCCTGAGCACTCTTTCCCAGTAGCTGCTCTACAAATCTACGTTAACATCCTCTTCAGACTAACCATATGAGTCCCCCAGCCCTAGCAAGGCTTTATTTAATTTGCTGTAATCTCCTAGTTGTATGTTGTTTTTCTGTTTAATATACCCTTATTTGTTCTGATGTATGGATCAGAAACTGATGTGTTGTGCACTGAGCTGTCTAATTAGGGCATGTCTATCATGAACATGTCAATCTGTAGTAGCTTCAGGAAACTAAAGTTGCATGTGGTAGAAGCGTATATATAGATAGATATTAAACTTGCACATTCACAAGATAATTTGAGAGTAGAATGCAGGGGGTGGGGAGAAGCAGATAACTGTAAGGAAACTGGAGGATCTGATGCAAATCAAAGGTGTATGCTATGTGGAAGCACAGTCTCTTCCTCTCCTTTCCCACCATTCCCTTGCCATTAAGAAAACAGGTTCATTAGAGATGTGGTTGACGCCCTGGCCCTGGAGACTTCCGAGGCGAGTTTGGATCTGGCCCTGGGGAACCTGATTTTGCTGTACATGTCCCTGTTCATTGCAGGGGAATTGGATTAGATGATCTTCAAAGGTCCCTTCCAACTGTATGGATTTTATGAAATTCATGAATTCCTAATCAGTAGGAAATTGTAAAAATGAACTAACTGAAGCATTGGAAACCAAGTTGTAACCTACTTTCACCAGAGTGGGATTTTTAATCTTTGACACCCTCATCAACCTGCAAATAAACTTTACTGTATGCACTTAATAATCAACTCTCTTAATGTTTAAAAAAAAGCATCCCCATGCCAAACTTAAAATTTGTAATCCTCTTTTAGGTTATGCATCATCAATGCACAACAGCCTCCCCTCACCATAGGCCACTACTCTTCTCCAGTCTCCAACTGCAATCTCCTTTTGGCACTGGGTAGCAGGGGAGAGAAGTAAATTAAACACTTCAATTGATTTACACTCGGACTGATTTAGGAAAAACATTTGCAATATACAAGGCATACATAGCTAATGCAAGTCCTTCTTATCTTGTTATCTGAACTACAAAGTCACCCTAGCTTTACTGCTGGAAGTCATCACACACGTATAATGAATTAGAAGGTACAGTACACTTATGAATTCAAATAAATGTATGAATTTATTGGATTTCAATCAGAGTAGAATGTGTCTTCACAGCACGTTCAGTTACAGCTCATTCAGCTCTTTCAGGTTATGAATATTCTTTGATCACTGAGTTACTCTTTTTCCTCTGCACTGCAACAGAAGTGATTCTTTCGCAAATAGGTCCCTCTTAATAACTTCTAGACCATATGGCCTAAAGCATAAACAAGGGTTAATAATCTTAGAACTCATCACTTAGAATGCTTTCATGCTGTTTATTCAGAAGTGTCATTTCAAGTCTCTTGGGTACTGCCTCACAATTCTTGTTTGTTTCCTCAAGTAATTATTATCCAAAACATAATTAGAACAAGCAGAAACTATTTCTTTATCTACTTTTCATGATAGCTATTGTGCTGAGGAAAGCAATGTAATTGTGTTATTTCAGGCAATAAAATGTTCATCCTCCACAGAAAAATAATCAAGCAGTTTCAGATGTGATCACGATTGCCTTAGCATGCAGATTTTGACTTTAAAAGGCCTGATCATATAACCATGAATGTGTTTTCCTTTTTTTTTCTTTTTTTTTTTAAACCAAAACAAGAAAAACATTGTGAAAGAAATACTACTTTGGGGGTTAAAATATATTCAGCATTAAGGTTTTTGTTGATTGTTTTTTCATCCCTTTTCTATGTACGTTTCACTCATACTTTCTTTATATGGAAGATCTCAAACTATTGACTTTTTTGCTTATTTACGATGATACTGTAAGAATTACAAGCAGACAAGGAAGCAGCTTGGGAGGACAGATGTAGCTACATCAAGAATACGTTCTTCATAGCATAAAACTTACTTATGTAGACTGCACAGTGAGGCCTGAGGTACTGAACGCAAATGAAATTGATTGACATAACATACACCAACCAACCTGCAACTTCATCTACTAAATGTTTAAGGATCTGTCAGTCAGACTTTCTATTTTTAAAAATACTTATTTAAGTGTTTAAGAAGACAGAGCCAGCTGCAGCCATGATAACACTTGCTTCTGGACTCTGTTAAATAGAGTATCACTATCATATCAGATAGCCCAATTCTATTAACGTTTTTAAACATAGGACATGTAAGAAAAAGGAGGTAGGGTGCACATCTCTTCCTTCTTCTATACCAATTTCCATTTGACTATCCCACATGATTTTCCTCAGGCCTTACTGAGGAGAGTAACATATTTTCTAGCTTCCTGAGGTGCATGCTGCTCTCCAAAAGATGTACTCTCCTTAGCCACACCATTCCATATCCTCCACCTGCTCTCATTTTGGCCTCAGAACAGGCAGAGCCTCTTTTGGCCTCTTGAATAGCACCTGCGGCACTCAGGAGTAAGAATGAAAAAAAAAAAAATTAAAGAAATCAGACTACTACCTGATTGTCTGCCTTCTTTCTGCCTTCTGACCATTGCCAGAACAGGCACCAAACAGCCTTGGTGCTTGAGATCATGTACATCAAAAATGTGATTTTATGCAAGTACAAATAAGTACATTTGTTCATCAGCAAACAGTAAGCCGGCACACACAGAATGATTACATCTAGTTGGTGTTCCAGTATGCCTACTGCCTGCAGCACAAAGATGAGCCTGTCCTTTGCTTCATATCAACCACACATTGCTTGTTCCCAAATCTTTCTAAAATGTGTTTTTTATCCAACTGTCTCCTCGTATTTGAATTGCAATGAATGTGTCTCTTCTCACAGTTCAGTAACCACAGACCTGTAACTACTGCTTAATTTCTTTTGTGGGCTGGAAACTCTAAATCAGCAGACCCATTAAAAATCCACAAATCCCATAAATTTAATGAAATTATGCTCCCCACAGATATATTTTAAGCCTGAATCTTTCATTTCTCCTTAAAAATTCTGTGAAGTAAAATTTTGTTCCCTACAGAACTTTGTTGCTTGTCTCAACTCCCTTCTCTGAAGCATTGTACCAATAACAGAGGACTAAAACAAACAAACATAAACACTTGGTCACTGCCTTTCATTAGATTTTTGTTACTTATCCATTAAAAAAAAAGAAAATAATAATAATAATGAAATATTCTGCCATTTTTATATACAAGTTTGCCTCTGCATTTCCTTGACATTAGAACTAAAAATAACAACGTGACAAGGTTAAACACCAGGCAACAAAACATATTTGCTTTCTTAAGCTATGCTGTTCATACAAGGTATAGTTTCAATGACCCTGCCTCCAACAATTATTTATTAAATTTAATAATACTAAGATTTAAACACATACACTCTTCTTAATCACATGTACACTCCTCAGCAATTATACTGCTCATTTATCCTTAGCCTTTTTATTTCTGAAAATAAAAAGAGGAAATGTAGTTCATTGTTAGCCTTGCTCTTCAGTCGTCATAAACTGAAAGAACGCAGCAATGTTTGAGTTACTAACGTTGGCAAGAGAGTACATCTTTGCATGTGAATGCCAGAGTTAGGAAATACTTGTTTTGGTTTTGTGTTCTTCCTTTAATTGAGAAAACAGTGCTGAATTTTAAAGAATTATTCCAAAGTCTAATGCTGTTCTATGCTGTGTCACTAATACGCTGCTGAGGGAGCAATTTGTATTATAGGAATATATTTAATATCAGTTATTCAAAGAATTTTGTTCAGTTCTGAACAGCAAAACAGAATAAGCAACACTTTTTTGATCAAATGATCTGTCAATTATGACAGCTTAAAGATTTAACAAGAAGAATAAAGACATAGCCTTGGATATTAAACTATCCATATCTTCCTTAGAAAAAATATCAGTGTTAGTATAAAAATATTTACATACTGAAGTAAATTCTGGGCCCAGAATTAAGTACAGTATTCACACACTGAAAGGGAAAAGATTACTTTCTAGATTTGACACTGTTCAATTTACAATTGGTATTTGTTCCAGATTATTCAATTATAAAATAGATATCATGATTTCCTAACAGGAATCAATGGTAACCTGAACTTTGAGGGTATACAGAATTGCCAGAAGCAAACACCAAGATCCCAGCCAATTTCTTCTTCTGCTTCAGAAAGGAAAAGCTTACTGCCTCTTTGCTGCAGAATTTCAGCAAGATTCTTCCCATACATAAGCCATAACAGTCACTGCAGTCTCCCCTTCCTGAAAGGGCCCCACTGCTCTGCAGTAACAAGTGTTTCCCCAGCACCTGAGGTCCACTAGCTGTGGTCAATCACTGTACTTTGAGTAGCACTCACAAACTGGAAAGAAACAACTCACACAACTTTTATCACAATTTCCCTCTTTTAACAGATGAAGAGTAGGGAGATGTTAAATAAATGCTTGTAAAATGCCTGAAAGACCCTTATGGAAAGATTTGCAGAGATGATAAATAACAGCAATTCTTCCTTACCAACATATCCATGAATATCCACTCTGTTTGTTCACACAGTTCCTATCTCTTTAATGTGCTACTTTCCTTCTCCATATCTGTTTTCTGGCCTTTAGTTGAATCAATCTTCCTGAATGTAGAACACTTTACAATCCAAATAAAAAATAAGGTGGATACATGTGAGGCTGATACGATGCTAAAAGGAAAAAAGGTCACAACAATCTGTAGAAGTTTACTTACTGGAGAGAATCCCTTCCCTGGGAGAAAAAAAGGAAACCATTTCCTCCAGCTTTCCCAGGTGAAATACGTCCCTCCAGGTGCTCTCATGTCTTCTGATTGCAGCTTTCATGCTGCTATGCCTTTATCTTTCCTGTAACCTTTCACTTTCTTCTTAGAGAACGGAAAATGTGTGTTTTACCCTTTCTCCCAAAGCTAATATTTGGGAAGGCTACAAGAGAAATAAGGAGTGCATTGCAGTATTTATTTACATCTCACAAAATCAGTGTGCTGTCACTGGCTACAGACATTGGCAGCAATGTCACAGGTGTGCAACAGGCACAAAATGTGACATATCCATTAAGTAAAACCATCAAGTCATGTATTACTTTTATTTGAAGATCACAACTTGCTCATCCTTCCATTTGAAATTGTTAGAGAATCAGTGGATGATTGAGAAATGTAAAGAAAAGATCACACTTCAGCAACAATAGCAACAGAATAATGACCATTGTTTACACCACTCTTTTTTTTTTTTTTTTTACCTTTATGTTTCCCAATACATTTTGCAGATGGGGAAGCTGTTCCAAAAGATTATTAAAAGATTTTTTAAGTGGTAATCACATAATCCACTGGTAAACTCCTCCCACATGAAACAGACTTCAACCTTCTTCCACCTTTGGATCCCTAGTACTCTGAATTGCTTGAACTGTCTTACTTTTTTCCCTTTGCTATACATAAAGGAACCTGAAGAGCAGACGTAGAGCTACAAATTATGTATGTGCATAAGCATATGTTCTCATTCATATCTATACCTTTGTGCATATATATACATTAAAGCAGGGGATTTATATTTTCTTTGAATCTTTTGTGCCTAGAAAGATCATCTCTTCTAAGATTTTTTTTTTCCATGTGTTCTTTACACAAATATTGCTTGGATTCATATATGACCTAGGAGTAAACCCATCAACTTCTTTCTTCTTGACATTACTTATGCCATTCCTTGGATAACTCCTGAGAAAAGAAATGGAATAAAGAGAATTAATCTTACTAAGTAACATTGTAAAGACACATGATTACTTGAATTTACTGTAATGGATAGGTAGAGAGCAGTTTATATCTAAACAACAAACACAGTGACGACTAATTTACTAGTGCATAACTTACCCTCCTAAGAAAGGAACTTAGCTATCATTTTACCACTTCACTGTTTGTAGAGAAATTGATAGAAACTTGAATTATGATTTGTAGTGCTAACCCAAGGCCAAATTCAGGAGGAAGAGATACTGTATTTATGACTCAATAATGTGTACACTGTGTTCTATTTTCAATGTGTCCAACAGAGTTTGTATCTTGGAGTAAATGTTCTTTAATAGAACTGCATTTGTCACAGAAGTCTGATTGAAGGGGAGCAGATACAGAAACTGAATGCCGTTCATCCACTTCTGCTACATCCTTGAAGTCAAAGCTGCAACTCTGCCTCAGTGAAGCAATAAGAAGAATACAATTCTCTGCCCAGCAATTCTCTTAGGACATAAATAACATTTAAAAGAACAAAATAACTCTACCAAACTATTATAGAAGCACATCAGGTTACAACTTCAAATATAAACAAAAGGACCTCTATCAGTAGATTAGACACTATGATGTGCAGATTCATAATCATAAAATCTTGTCATTGTTTGTAGTAATGTCTTTTCATAAACATGCTATCAGTTAAATACCGATATTTTATAAAAGATTCATAGATAACTATGATCAGCAGAAGGAAAATGCTTTTAAAAACAGGCTGCTCTGAAACATCAGTGATGCTGAATGAATACTAGTCTTGCAGTACCTCCAACAACAATGCATGATATATGATTGCAGAAATCTAAATTGAGTTCAGAAATTTTAAGAAAACAATTTACTAGAAACAAACATTTTCTTGTTAGTGTTGATGTCTGGCAATTGTTAGAGAAAGAGTGCTCTTCTTTTCAGAAGAAGCATCTTCCCATGCTCCGGTATACACAAGAGATGAATTACCTCACACCAGCTGGGTTCTGCTGTTTTCCTGCGGCCAAACCCCAATGGCTGCATAAGCCTGGAAACTTAGAGTTTACAGGGCTTTGCTCTTAAACCTTGAAGTACATGTGGATAGTTTGTACTCTTCCACCTCTCCATTGAACAGCAACACCGTGTGGAAGTATGCTTTAGGGACTGACTCTCAATAAACACAAGGTATGATACAAATAAATAATGATGACTGATAGCAGAAACTAAGCTTTAGCCCTGCCAGGAAGTCAGGGAAGACATGTAGCAGGACAACTCAGACTTTTAGATCCTATTACAATGCATCACAGAAAAAAAATATCTGATTAAAAAAGACTCATCTTTTGAGAAAATGTGTTAACTGAAAACTGAAAGGCTGATATTGTAAAAAAAAAAAAAAAAAAGGCAAAGAAATAGGCTTCTAATCCATAACAAAATAAAATCAATTGAAAAAAAATACATACATGATAAGTGGTAGAAAAATAAAATCATATTCAAAAACTGGAAAATCATGAGAAAAAAAATTATAAGGAGGCCATAATTAGTCTTCCTACCCTTTTGTGACAGCAAAGTAGAATGAAATTAAGAAAATGGTATCTACATATAAAACTTGCACATTCATAAACTTCACTGTAGAGTCATCTTTTGAAATTCCCTTTTCATTTTCCTAAATTATATTTGTTTTTAGTAAAAAGAAGAAGCAACTTCGAGAAAAAATCAAAAGTAAACTACCAAAAAATAAAAAGAAACACTGCAGGAAACAATGTTTCTCTAACCATTTGCTTTCTAGGTATTTAAAAGCATTGTTATTTATCGTCTTTATTTTTTTCTTAAAGCGTAGTTCTACACAATTTGCAATAATTTTATAGGCTAGATATTCAAAGATGTTGCTATTCTTTCTCCAGCTCTTCAGAATTTGATGCAATTCATCACAAAGAAAACTATGTTCCAATAGGAGAAAAAAAATCACACTACTTAAGACTTGAAGATGGATAGTTAATTAATATGGCAGGTGATAACAATCACATACAAGATTCAAAAAACACATAAATGATTTATGAACCTACTTTGCAGTATAAAATAGAAAACAGCTTTTTAGGAATTAGGTTACTTAAACACTTCGTTACCAGATCTTCATAATGTTACAACACTGACCTGTTGTTTGTCCCACTGACTACTGGAATTCAATTTGAAGACAGGGTGGAGAGCTGAGTGCCTTATGAAGACTGCTTCAGAAAATAGTTGAACAGTGTGACGTGATTGGCAAACCAAGGACAGGGAAACAGAAGACAATGGGTACTGTCAAAAAGAGCTTACATTCCCACTGACTCAGTTCAGTCAAGTACCTGTCCTTTGGAGAAATTAAATGAGGAAATTAAATCAAATTGAATTAGATATTACATAATTAAATTATACGATTAACTCTGTTTTCTCATAACTGGAGTTCCATTTTACCAGATTCTCACCCAGGTAACTTATTCCATCATTCTTTATTTATGCATTCTCTGTTATGCATTTCTTCTGTTCCTTTTATCTCACCTGCAGAATCACTTTTTAAATACTACACATATCTAGACCATATAGCTTATCTTTAATTTTATTATTATTTGTAATTTAGTTGAGTTTAAGAGGTTCTGAGAAAGGAACAGAAGTATTTTTCAAGTTAACAAAATTCAACATTGTCTACCAAAATAAAATAAAATTTCCATTTTTATATTAAATCTGAGGAAAATATAATCCATACGAAACCATCTTCTCAAAATGATACACATATTGCTATTGAGCTAGAGGATCAAATTTTGAGGAATCTTTCACTGCACAAGCTATTTCAAGACTAAGGAAAGCCCAAGAGAATATTAAAAATGAACGTGTAATGGATGAAGTGTGGATGAACTGTCTGTGAGAAATTTTTCCAGAGCTGAAAGACTCTATTATATCATATATGTACTGCAATATTCAAATGAAAATGGAAATCTGTGGATAGGGCAGCCAGAAATCTTTAACATTATTAACTATATATAGAAAAGTCACCCAAATTTTTGTTTTCTTTTTCTGCTATTAGAAAAGATGTAAAGATTATGTAGATTATCTCACTTCCAGTAATCATTCAATTTTCAGGAATGTTTCAATTTCTTTTTCAAACTATTTTCTACTTTTGCATAAGATTGGGTTTTCAGTGTTCTCAGAAATGAGAGACATCATTTTCCTTTTTCTTGCTGTACAAAAGATAGCAATGTCATCACGGCAGTATCTCCTCATTATTCCAAAACTGAGATCATTAGAATTACAGCATAGAAAAGACTTAACTCTTATAAAAGTCAGGGTTCACTAATCTAACCCTTTTGAGATTGCTCTGAATAACTTCCTAGGTATAAGTTTATAAAATTACAAAAGACAAATCTAAAACCAAGACAAATCAAACACAGTGTTTTGTCCAATAAAATTCACCTAAGCAAATAATGAGTTATTCTTTCTGAAGCAAATATCATGTAACTACTTCAGTACGGACCTTATTTGTTCCTAAGAGTTCTTAATACTGTAAAGATGTACCCAAACTTCTTCAAAACAATTTAGCATTTTGTTCAACTATAATGACTTTGTTGTTTGTGTAAATTTTACACTGCAAACCTGTTGTTTAGCATGCACTAAGCCTTAAATCCAATAAACAAAAATAATAATTTCATCATTTTTAGCCATGTGCTGCATGCCAGAAGCTGAGTTGTTATAACGTGCTCTTTGGTGCGGAGTGGTCAAGGAAGCTGTTCTCATCTCACAGGTTTTTACAATACCATGCTCTTTCAGCCCCAAAGTACATACAACCACAGTGTTTCCATGGGACACCACCACAAAGGGAGGCTGCAAGGCCAACAGACATTTCCCAGATAGGTTTTCCAGAGTCTCCTCAAGCCCATTCCCTTCTCATATACCCCCTGCTAGCACTACCATATTTCAGTAGTGGTAGCTGTGGATATTATTCTACTAGAGTACCAATATATAATATCACCTCCAAAATTAAATGTCAAATACTATATTGAGCCTAACTGAATTCCACGTGCAAGATTGAGCTGAAGATTTCTTGGTCATCTGTGCAAATGACAAAAAGATAAATTAAGTATAGCAAGAAAAAGAAAAACTCAAATTCTGAAGTCTAACTCTCCTTATTAAATTTTGAAGATAAGAAGGTATTACTCCTTTGTTTACTTTTTTAATATGAAATTAAAAGGTAACTCCTAAGATTTCATAGTCCATCACTGCCTGGACTTAGAAAAAATAATGGAAATTCCAAAATATGCTGTACTTCACTCATATGAAAATGGGAGGGCGAGGAGAATAAGTTGGAAAGATTTTTCACTCATTACTGAATGACTGCAGGAAAAGTCATAACTAATATATAAAAGCAGTTATTAAATAATTTTAAAAGATTATGAAACTAGTGCATTTAAATAAATACTAACTTGGTTATCTTCTCTCAGATGCTGTGATTAGCCTATAATGCCATCAGTGGGGAAAGGGAATCTTGAAAATATTACATATAATTTTTAATGCATTCAAATATTTTAGAAAACAAAACAAAACAATTGCTTTTCATACGTTTAGCCCTTTGCAAAGTAAAATAATATGTCTATTTTGTATAGTGAATTGAATGGAACTCACTTGTTACGCTTTTTACATGATATTTCTGTAAAAGACAAGATTTGCAAAACTTAATGCCATACCCAGAAAATGTTTTGTTCTTTGTATTCATATAGGACAACAGGCAAACAGCTTCGAATCTCATCATATGATATGAACAATAACTTCTCATGAGCTCACTAAGAAGTAATAGTTTGTAAGGTCACTTTTTTTCCCACAACTCTTTTGCATTGTGGGTTCATCCAGAATGTCACCAGCAGGAGATAGTTCATTAGAGCTCACTATCTATTGTCCTCTGCCATACAGGAGATTTAACACTGTAGTCTTTGGAGCAGCAGCAGGCAGGATCAGCTTGATTTAAAAAACAAAATAAGAGAGTGCAAAGCACTCCTTTCACATGATTGCAGAACTCAGTTTAAACTTTAAGCTGTGATGTTCTCTAACTCTGATTTAAATAATCTGCAAAAATAATCTCTATAATTCCAAGAAGGATAGGGAAGATGTTGAAAAAGCCACAACTAGTATGGTTCCTACTTAATATATATTTTATCCCAAGCAAACGGACTAAAATGCCTTTTCCTTATAATAAGCAAACAGAAATATAAATATTTTTGATTGTTTCTTTTTAGTATTATTCAGTTAGCCAATATAACCTGTTAAAACTTAATAAAGATGTGTATATTGCTTTAAATAGTCACTGATATTATTTTGTATTACTTCACTGTATTACTGTCACTGACACTCTGTCCTCATTTGCAATAACCTCTAAAATCTAACCTTTAGGAGTTAGTAAAAGCTACGTTTTTAGAAAACCATGGTGACCATAAGTACTTTAGTAAGCAGCTGCTAAATAGTAGCCATCATTTTTTAACTTGAACCTGTTGATTACAGATTTATGGCTCCTGCAAACAAGGTTTTTCAATTGTCAGATGAGCACTGGCTTCGGATAACCATAGGGATGGGCAAAGTACAAATAGTATTTGCAGGGTTTCTGTACATAATTTATCACAATGCTTAAAAGAAATCAGCAATAAAATTCTGTAAAACACTTTGAAGGAATAGGCAAAGAGAGGAGTCACTACTTCAGCATTTTACATTCACGTCCATTTCTGTCCTCTATTAAAATTCTCTTAGAGTAGATATTATTTTTCATGTAGTACATCAAAGGATAATGTATTGCCAAATGTTTCTTTGAGATTATTATAGAACTTTGGTTTTCGTTCTGTATTATACTTATCAGACTCCTGGCAGAGTGTAATTCATTGTCACACATCTTCAGTGTCCTTTTGAAATCAGGCTTTCTTGCAAGATTCGCTTGCAACCTTGAGAAGTGTGCACTCAGTGAGAGATATTTACCCCCTCAACCTATCTGGCAGATATTCCTTCTTAATTTTAGAGAATAGAAGTATACTATTCAGGAGGATCTTTCTCCTGCATGCTGTGGCTTACCAGAATGGTCCGAAGAGATTTTGATGAGAATTAAGTACATTATTCACCTGGAACAGAATCCTGAATCTCCTGAATAGCATGAGTAGCTAAATGCAGAAATCAGTGAAAAGACATTTAGAACTGGTATTTAATATATGACTCTTTTTCTTAATCTAAGTTGTCTTAAAATGCTTCTACTTAGTTGCAAATGGACAAAATAGTTTAATTTGGAAGAACTTCTACACATGAAAGAATGCAGTGTCCTGAATCTGTATCTTTTTCTTATGCAAAAACTTCCTTTTAGCCTTCAACATACAAAGTATACTCCACTCGTACAACAATAGGCTATATCCAGATAATGTATATAAACAGGAATGAAAAGAATGTATGCTTCCTATTGGTAAATGGGTCTGAGTTTTAATTAAAATAGGCAGATAATGCTATAGGCAGTGTAATTATCATGCAAATTACATTAACCTATTATTTTCTGATTTGGCCAAATTTGTGCTTTCTGATTTTCATTTTTGGTTGGTTGTTTTTCTGTTTGTTTGTTTGTTTCTTGTTTTTAATCAAAATTCTTGGATTTCTTCATTGTTAGAACTTCAAAAGAATTTTGATTTAATTTTGAACATAGAAATACAGCTCTGATTATGGATCTTATAGATACCTAAACATAATTCATATTTATGTCTAGAAGTATCAGAACAACTAAACTGGAAACCACTAGTTTTGATACAAAAATGAATTTTCTTATTGACTGACAATTATAAAAAAAGTTTTCACCTTTGTCTAATAAATTCAGTGATATCTGAAACTTTTTGTATAACTTTCCCTGGTATTGTAGAATATATATTGTGATATAAAAGATAACTGATAACACTATTAAAAGAAATCATCATAATTTTTCATTAAAAGTCAAGCGACCTTGTTTGCCAGTGTGCTGCTTATGTACACTAAATGAAAACTATATTATTCTTCAGTAATGATCCAAAGTACTTCAATTATTCTTTTTAAAGCAATTATTTTTTGGACCATCAAAGCAGAATATCGTAAGAATTTTTACAAGCTTTTGATCTTTAAAGCCACACTAAAAATGAACTGTAGCCAAGTACGGAAAAAAAAAAAAAATACAATATTTTATTTATAATCTTAGTTTAGTGTTTGAACTACAAATTCTGGTTCTAGAATTGCTTAAAAGATCATGGGTTTTATAGGTTTTCACAAGTAAATTAATTTTATTTATTTACTTTTTTTTAAAAAACTTTTTCTTCCTTTTTTTTTTCACAGAATGCTCCTTTTGGCAAATACAGAGCAAATAATCAAATCATTACATGGAGAAAAAAAAGTTTTGCTTGTATGCTTGCTCACTTGTAAAGTTGCTGCTAATATTCCATTCCCTGTTGAATAATTTCATAAGGGCATGAGAAAACAAAAGAAGAGAAAAAGAAGTGACAAAATAGACTGAATCTCACCACTAGAATTCACCATAAAAATTTCCAAAGTGTAACAGAATTCTTACAAAATTTCCTAGACCAGTTCTTTTAGGGAATCAAGATCTCCTATGAAAAATATGGCAAACGGGAACCAGGGTTGGCTGGGAATTAAAAAGGGAAGGAGGAGGGTAAATAAGTGCAGCAAAAAGAGGTTTTGAGGAATACACATAATTTTGTCTGCTTTAGATCACAATAGAATTTTTAATAAATAAATTTCTTTTTCTTTGTAAAGACACTTTTTGAAACAGTAGATTTAGCCCAGTCATTTGTGTCATTTGTTTTATAAACCATATTTTGTTTTTCCCACCCCCACCCCATAATGTCATAAACGTTTTAGATTTGAGTCTCTTGTACATTGTCTTTTGAGTTCATTCGGATCAATAACGGTTCATGCACTGAACTGTGTATTGAATTTATTGTGTTAACTGTTGTTGTGTGGTTGAAAGGAGACTTATAAGAGTTATAGTGATTTAGGTGCTCATGCTCTATTGCTGGCATGGGCAAGTGACTCTCTATGGGTGTGTCACCTGTAAGCTCATCATCCACGTTTATGATTTCTACAGTCCGTGTTGGAGCATGATGGTTTTGCCGGTGATGCTGTTTCCTCATTTTGTAGAAAATTACCAGCATCACAGCAGCCATGAGAGTGATAGCCACAAAACAACCAATTATGATTTTGGTAGTCTTCATAACCTCATCTATTCCTGGGATCCCGTTGTTTGCGTCCGTCACAGGAATGGTGAATGTTTTTTCTGTTGATCTTGTGCTCTGTGGAGTGAGTGAGGTTGTCATGTTAGTGGTCTCCCAGTTAGTAACTGGTGTGGGCCCAACCTGCTCTGTGGTCTGTGCCTCATCCTGAGAAGGTTCCACAGTCTCTACTGTGACAGTTGAAAAATATGTATATCCAGGGTTGTCCAGGGCAGTCACATTCAGTGTGGCAGAAGCTGTGGTATTCCCAACAGAGTTACTCACCATGCATGTATACAAACCCGTGTCTTGCACAGTTACCTTTGTAAAATTTAATGTGCCATCACTGAGCACAGCAATCCGAACTCTGTATGCCCCATGTGTCATAACAGAACCATTTGGAGTAATCCACGATACAGAGGTCAGGGAGGTGGATGCCCGGCATTTCATCTCTGCAGCCATGCCTTCAGTGACATTGAGGTCTGCTGGTGGCTCCACTATGACCGGAGCATAACATGTGAAGTAGTTCAGGTCCAGCTCACCAATGTACCTTCCTTTCAAACTGGGAGGTGTGTGGCAACGGGCACAGCATGCAGTATTTGAGGGTGCCTTGTCTTTAATCCACCAACTGAGCCACAGGATATCACAGTTGCAGTTCCAAGGATTGTGATGCAAGTGGATCCTTTCTAGACGGAGTGGTGTGAACAGGTCATGAGGCAGTAGTGTTAGATTGTTGTGTGCCAGATTGATCTCCACAAGTGACTGAAGGTTATCAAAAGCATTCCTTTCTATCACTTGAATCTGGGACTGTATCATCCACAACTTCTGAAGATGCATTAACCCTTGGAAGGAACCTGGCCGGATGGCAGTCAAGTGATTTCCAGAAAGGTCTAACTCATCCAGTTTTACAAGTGGGGTGAGGTTAGGAATCTCGCGCAGATTGCACATGGCAAGGTTCAAATATCTCAAGTTTGACAGACCTTCAAAGGCACCTTCAGAGATGTATGAAAGCCTTTTCAATTCCCCCAAATCCAATCTCCGGAGAGAAGGGATTCTGTTAAAAGCATAAGAAGGGATGCTCTCAATGGGGTTGTTTCTCAACCAAAGTTCCTTCAGTTTTGACAAGTATACAAAAGCCCCATTTGGGATAGTGGTCAGACGATTGTCAAAGAGTTCCAAAGTATTAAGATTGGCCAGACCATTGAAGGCCCCTATTTCAATTGTTCTGATGTGATTCCTGCTGAGCTGCAGAATTTCTAAGTGCCTAAGATGCTTGAAGCTATTCACTTTGATGATTTGGATCTGGTTCTCATGGAGGTTGAGTAACCGGGTGTTGGTGGAGATGCCGTCTGGCACGTCTCTCAGATTTTTCCGTACACAAATCACTTTACTGAACTGGTTGCTGCAGGAGCAGACTGAAGGACAAGTTTGAGCCCTCACTAGACCAGCCACCACAAGAAGCTGAAGAGCCAGCAGCACCACAAGCAGGGGGTCAAATAGGGCCCTGTTAAACCTAGGACCTATCATTATCTGCTGTGGATGTAAGGTCATCTTGTTCAACATTCATAATTATCTAGTGTTGGTCCTTCTGGAGTTTGAATAGTCTGAAAGAAAGAAGGGAGAAGATGAACATTAAATTAATCCCAACTATGTAAATGTGCTCTCCAAATAAGGACAGACTTCTCAAGTCCTTTCATGCAATTCTACCAATTTCATCAAACTGTAGCATGAATAGCTATGCGAAACCTAATATTTCAGTTCCTGTACAGTTATGCCAGCTGTAATTCACAATGAGATAAGAAATATCCAGATACTAGCTTTTTCTGCTCATTCTGAAGTATAATGCATGTAGTATGATGACAATTTCAACCACACTTGATACTTAAAGGAAATATTCTAAATCAAGAAGAGAGTTGAAAGAAGTGGCAAGCAACTATCTCTCCCCTCCCCCAGAAAAGCAAGATAATAATCATCAGAATGTAAGGTTTCAACTTTCCTGACACAATATAAGCAAATCAAGACAACAGATAATACGAAGAGGAAGTGGAGATTTCTGATTTTTTATGACTGAAACTTTTGGGATTCCTACATCAGAGTCTTAATGAAAATAAAACTTTCAGTACTAAATGTGCTAAAATGGTCATGGAAATTTAGGACACTATCTTTCCTGTTTTAGATTTTAATAACAAATACTGAAGAAACACACTGAGCATCAGTTCTTCCCTATCATTAAACAGCATCATCCAAGTTCTTGATATGTCCTCTTCAATTCTTCTGTTTGCCACCAGCAGCAGAGAAACATTCATTAGCATAAGTGTGTCCAACAGAAATAAGGATAGCCATTTAGATGCTGAAAAATATCTCTGTAGCTGCAGGGTTGACAATGTCATTGGTATCTTTAAAAGAAAAATCTTACAGATCTTACTGTAAGGAGACAAAAGATTTTTACACTACAAGTGATCATTACCATTCTAAGTCTTTCAGTACTGATTCATTTGTGGTAATTTTTCAAGCCCCTAGCCTTCAGTTCGCTTTCAATCTGCTGCTTTCTACAAGGTCCCTCTGCTGTAGAGATTAATGAAATTTCCTATAAATCAGCCAAAAGTGAAGTCTTATAAATTACAGCAAGCTTAGAGCATATTTCTAACCTAGAGCACTCAGATACATAATACATGTATTCGGTAAAATAAAATACTAAAAGGCAAAGGTTTTCTACTCCAGGCTCTGAATTGTTTTACTTTGTGTGAAGAAGCTATCTTTCTTTAAAGAATATATACTAACTTGCATCTCACAGCAATTCATTTAAATACTCTAATTATATATTCAGACAACGTATTTTTTGAGAATTCATTTCTGCATTTTTTAAAACTTTATAATGGTTCAGAGCTAGCAAGAGTTCTCATACCCCTTTTAATAATTTACTGCATGAAAAAAAAGCCAATATAATGGATACCTGTGAATGGAAATTGGAAGATCTGAGCTCTTTGTTTGATTTGCTCTGTAAGTATTATTTATAAAACATCAGTCTTGGTATGAAAGATTAATGAAACTAATGTGATCTGCAACCTTGAGCAAGTCACTGAACTTCCCTCTCTGTGGCTTAACTTCTGTCATATGATTCTGGAGAAGGCCATGTCTGTAGTGTTAGATGTTACTGCTCCAGCCTCTCCATTCCTTCCCTCTGCCAATAACAGTTCTCCTGAAAACTGGCTTTGTGGGTTTAGGGTGACGAACTAGACTCTGTTGAGGGGTGGCTTCTGTAACACCTTCCTTTTTAACGTAGGCTTACAAGATCATTCAGAAGGTGCTCCTGTGTCTTTATCCCTATCCCAAGCTTTTGCTTGTTAAATATAGGGATAAACATTCCCAAACTAATCACTAAAGCACACTAAAAGACAAGTTTTCTTGGTAATTGTTCTTAAATAAAAAAATCCACTGCAATAAAACTATCTGTAAAAAAGGGGTTGAAAAGGACTACCTTTCTTATACCACCATGCAGAAGAATCTACCTGTTGTGATCAAACATGAATGAGTCCAATATTGATTTCAAGGCTCCTTAGTTAAGATCTGAAATCCATTAATTTTGATGTTGAATATTTACTAACCATCTTCTGTGTTAGCTCCAATTATTTTACCTGTATTTTTTTTGTCCCTAGTTTTGTTTTATTGAGTACATTTTATCATTTTTCCTGCCTCATTTTTTATAGCCTTCTAAAACTTATCCCTCAGTGACTTGGAGTGAATAAATCCACTAATGAGTTATAAAACAGATGCAATGTTACTGTCTTCCCCGTAACTGAGACAAGAACTCAGCTTGCTTTGCCAAGCTTCAGAGCTGACTGGTATCCTTGTTTGGCTAGTGTGGCCTAGTGAGCACATGTCGCTTGTAAAGCTACAGCTTTCTCTTATGTTCTGTCTCATATCCATTAAGGATGTTAAAGGTCAGCTTTGATACAGGACATATGAATTCTCTACCTCTTTTTGCTACTCTGTAGTCATGCCTGTATGCTGGATATCCTGAAGCATTAGAACTACTGGATTATTAACATGAGAAAGTGCAGCAAATGCTACGAAGGTCATACAAACATAAAAGCATAACAAATTTGAGAGAGCAGGTGTCCTCAACATCAGCCAGCAAATGTACAAATTATCCTCAGATGTTTTGCCAGCCTCCATAAAATCTAGCATTTCAACCCATGCTGCAAGACCTGCATGGCACTTCTTTGCTGTTCCAAGTTCCTATTCCCACCACCTCCCACCATTCTCTTAATTCACACCTTCATCCAGAAAATCTTTTTCCGCCACTACACACTCGTTCCATGGGTTTAAAAGAATAATAAAGATAAAAACATTTCATTTGAATACAGTATGGAAGTACAGGAGATCTGATGATAAAAAAAAGTCACCTTGGCCAGCAGAAGCTGCCAGGCAACTTCTTGAAAATCCTCACTTCCAACCTCCAAGATTTGTATGAGGCTAATATACCATGGTGGGATTCCTTGTATCAGTAGGAATATACTGATAAATAGCACTTTCTTTTATACTGGTGTCATTCCATCACTAAGAGCTTAAGTATTCAGGAAGTCTTTGCTCAGTCATTTTAAGTCATAGTCATTTTAAATATAAAAAGTCTGGAAACACCCTGGAAAAAAAAAATTGAAAAAATTTAAAAAAAATAATTTTAAGTCTTGAAGAACATTATGGAAATATGCTAATGGGCGTAAAGTTTCATCTAGAACTCAGTACTAGAATAATTTGTTATTCAGTATCTCTCTATTATGATAGAGACAGAGAGATTTAGCTTTATAAATCCACATGTGGAACACAAATCATTAGCAGGCTTCTTCAGTCTATCTTGACAACTCTTTGTCTTCTAAGCAATTTGTTTTCATCTGTCTAGTACTAAAGTATCAACTCAATGGTCACTTCAATAACACTAGTGCCCTCTGCTGTATATATTTAAAATCCGTTTAAAATGCTAAGAATACCCTTACTCTTCAGACAATTCCCCAGACACAGTCAGAATTATTAAACTCTTTAAAGTAACATAGGCATACATACATACACATACATAGCTTTTTTTTGTTTTCTATTTCCATAGAATTCAGAAAATCTTCACTCAAATGGACTCCGATATGTGCGCTCTCCTCTCTGTGCTTACTGGATACTTAGTCCTCATGCAGTACACATCTTCCTCTAAGTAAAAAGTATTCCCTCTTAAATTACAAAACAGAAGATGGAGTAAGGAATGACAAAGCTAATCTATCTCTGCAGACCTTTTCTTAGGGTCAGCATGAAGGATACAGCTGTTATGCTACTGAAAGTTAACTTTCTCGAGCATGTGTATGCAGAGACTTCAAAATGTCTTCCTTACAGGCATTGTAATGGAATCAGAGGTTCATTTTTCATTCTTTTTTATTTTTCTTTCCGTTTTTTTATAATTAGGTCTTGGGCTTGTTATTAAACTTTCATCACTTCTTGTTATTTTACCAGTATGAAGTGACTATACTTACTGTAATCACTGAAGGATTTCCCTGTATCAGCAGAATTTGATTCCAAAAGAAGAACTCCTACACCTTTCCCAAAGATCTATCTGATAAGGCATACACATTGCAAACATATTTTCCCAAGTTTGTGAGGTCTCTGGCTGATCACTGGCAGTTGCTTTTGTCAGCTCAGCTAGTCTAGGCCTTTGAGTAACAGTCTCAACAGCAGAGCAACGTGATGCAAAGGCCATGGCTTTAACCTAATATATGGTTCATGATACTGTATAATCTAATGCACTTCAGTTTGTGCTGTAGATCTGTATTGAAAAAATAATGAAATGCAATACTATCTATCACTGCACTGAAAATGTGGTAAGAAAGTATCAGATATCAGATGATTATTACAGTACAATTAAATCTTCACAACACTCTCAGCTTTATGCCAGAAAATGTCTGGATGAGGAACACTGACATCACTTTTTACAACTAAGTCAATAGATATGCAGATATTCTCAGAAAAGTCACCTTTTCATCACTTTACATGGCATAGGTATGTATGCTGTACACCATACCCTTTTAAAGAGCTTATTGAGAGAAAAACCCTTTGCAAAGATACCTCCATATTTTAGTAAACAAGCCACTGTACAGTTGCAAATTAAATGGCAGATTTCCAAACATATGAAGAGGATCTATGCGTGTCAAGCAGCTAATTATGCTGGGAAGTCTCTTCTGGTAGCGTCAGCACTAAAGCATTGCAAATAGTTTCTGCGTGAACACAGCATGGAGAACAGAAATAAAATAGGCCTAAAACCCAGAATGACCTTATGCAGAAGTGACACTCTTGACTCTCTTTTGAGTAACTCAGAACACTCTCAGGACCTGAGCCTGATTGCTTCAGGCAGCAGTGCCAGCAGAGGAAGCCAAGAGCATTGCAGCATAGATACTAGGAGGCAAGCACACAATTTGTTTTAGCTGAACAAAATGCTAAAACACACAAGGACCAGCCCTCATCCCTAAACAGAGACTGAACTGAGCAGAGAGCTCCACTGGGGTCAGAAATCCTCCACCAACATCTGCTCTGCAAATGCTCCTACAGCCTCAGATGTGTGTCCCCATATGGCTGTGAATGGTTGGGCTGAATGAACTACATTGCTTCAAATTCACTTACCATACTTTCTTGTTCCTCTTCCTGCCTTTTGTGGCCTGAAATCCTTTCCACCTGACTAAACCTCTGTGGATTACTGCTGAACTGTAAACATTCTGCATGCTCATATACAGTAAAACGACGTTTTTTTAATTCATTGTTTTTGCCACCAACAATGAAAACCATGCTATATTATTTACAGAGCATCACAATAACAATTATACAAAATCAGCAAATAGACTTGATAAAGAAGATCTCATGTCTCTCTCTTCCTAGTTTTATTTTTTATCACTGAAACTATATAGCTATGTATCTTTTCCTCCATTCTTAAAAATCAGATTTCCCCTTTCACTGCTAGAGGACTTTAAAAGTCTCAACAACAGCTTAGGGAGCCATTGCAACAATGCCTAAAAACCTAGGAGGTTTCAAAGCCCAGCAGCTTTTATCTATTTGTTATTTATTTTATTTGTAGTTAAATACAGTGGAGGCCAAAAAGGACTAGACAGGCAGCCCTGCAATGCAAACTGATTACATGTGAGACCAGATAAATCAAGACTCATAACACAAATTATTTTCCTCTTTGCATGTTTCATTGCTTTACTCTGAGACATAGCCAAGTTTTCCTACAGCCCCTTGAAGCATGTTAGTGCAGGACGCAGAGTGGATATTGCTGTATAACAAATGCTTTCCAGTTCTCTTCTGAAAACACTCTAAGACTTAAATCAATCACGAACACACTAAACAGAAAGACCTAAATGTGGATGGACACATTCAATACTCCAGAATCACCATTCATTTCAGGAGAGTTCAATCAAGGATGAGTTTGATCCAGTCTGTCTTTCCATTCTTCTGTTTCATTTTGCTATACAGAAAACAGCTTTATTTCCCACAATTTCATGTTTCCTCCAGTATGTCTTCCTAAGATTTATAGAGAATAATTTAAATCAGAGGTAATCTAAATCACTTTCACATGTCCCTTTATTTATATATATTTTTTTACTCCGAAGTTTGATTTGTACTTTGTTTCCTCAGTCCAACTCAAAACATTTGCTATTTTATAGGATAACTATAGAAAATATCAGGAAATTGATATTTCTTTAGGACATATTATTTTTATTAAGAGTAATCTGTTGGTCTCTTTATTGATGGTGATACCTCTTGCAGGTGTCACCCAAAAGGTGAAAAGAAAACTGTAATTCTTTTCAGACTACTCACAGATGTGTGAATGGAAGCAATCTATGAACTTTTCACTATGAAAGAGCTTAAATTCTTTCATAAAAGCCATCACATTACAGCTTGATAATAGTCTACCCAGGAACATTCTAGAAATTTAATTGGAATTAACTTTTAAAGTGGGTTAATTATATTGCATTAAATCTTTGTGTGGACACTCTTATTTAGAATTTAATTTAAGCTAAATTGAATCAAGGCCACTGTAATTTCAATTAACAGTGTCCATAAAAGAATATAATGCAGTTTAGCTAGTCTCTATTCAAAGTTAATTTGGATTCATTTTCTTGAAACCCCATGTAGACATCAGGAACTTTCATTCTGTATTGACTTGGGCTCGGTTCAAACAAATTATGTGAAGGCAAAAACATTTTCTACCACATCACTGATCCCTCAGATTATTCAAGTCTCATTTTGCTCTTCTCTTTCACTAATTCATTTGATAAAACATCATTTCTATTAACATATTATTTTGCTTTCATCTTGTGTATTCTTCTAGGTAGATATTCATGTGGAATGAACCACACAACTGAACAGAAGCAATTTGGCAATAGCCTGGATACCATAACTCTCATAATTACTTACAGTAGCATCTCATTACATGCCACATGTCAACCACAGTATAAAAAAAAGTCATACAAGCACCTTCAGGATTTCGCCTGAAAATATCTATTTCTTCTAAAGAGATATATATCAGCAAGCAACCATGAAACTGTAGTATATCAATAATTACTGAAAGGATACTTTCTGAATCTATTTTTGTTTTATTATCCAGGCAAAAGGATAGCTACTCCTTTTGGAAGGCATCTGTGAACCAGAAACAAGTTAGTAAAACAGAAAGCCTTGGTAAAAATTTATATGTTATCCTACAGCAGTGCTCTAAAACACTGCAGTCTTCATTCCTACCAAACTAAGGTCACTACTCTGGAGCACTGTAGTAAATGCCAGACCAAAACACCACGTAGTCTAACAATACTCACACAACCCTATGCATATACAACCAGTACAAGGAACATCAAACTGAAGAAAAGAATATTAGACTATAGATTATTATTAGAATATTAGATTATATATTTGTCCTTATGAAAGATTAATCCAACTCTTATGAAATGTGAGTTCAGATTTTCAAGCCAAAACCAACAGCATTTAACATTCTTTTCTAAATTACAGTATGTATATTGATTTACTGACTGCTAATCGTGGATATTTCTTCCACCAAAACAAAACAACCTTTGATCATTACTTATTTCTTGACCACAGGAGGCAAAATAATATAGGAGATATAAATATTTTCATTTGATAAAAATATAATATAAAAATATAATATATTTGTGGATTAGCAGTACTTTCTAAACACTGGCATCAGATATGCTCTGGTAAAAATTGAATTAATATAGAAAAAAATCTAAGATTTTTTTTTAGATAAGCAGATCAGAGGATTGACTGCTTCACTGGCATAAAGGATAGTGTTTGTGCTTTAAAAAGTGCCATTATTCAAAATACATTTTGTAATATGAGAAACGGACTGAAGGATAAAAGCAAATTATCTTAAAGTAGCAATGCAAAGTCTTCATTAATGCTTTTTTTTGTATGAGTTAGAACACATCTGCCTAAATACATCTACGCTGCAACACTGTGTTAAGAAAGATGCTTTCCTATTTTAAGATATGAATGATTTGATACTGAGCTAGAGAAGTGCTGGATAAGTATTTCATAACCTTGGTAACTATACACTGTATTGCTAGCATGCATTATTCTAAAAGATTTGGGAAAAACACATCCAGCTAACACACTAAAGCCCCAGAATCCATTTTACATCACTGCATTTGTAGTGGCTAACTGAGTCCAAATTACTCCCTCATTCTGTTAATAAACAAAAAGACAAAGTGAAAAAGAGACAGGAAATAAAAAGTTATGGCTGCGAATAGCCTCGAGTCTGGCAACTGATGGTTAAATTTCTTGTCCTTGGTAACTATGGAAACCCCTTAAGGTAAGAGTGGAACACAGGCATTTTGTGGTCTGCAATTTACAAGCTGTTTATTTAATTATGAAGGAGTATGAAACTGTTAGGGGCAATGCAATTATCATACTGTGATAGCATTTTGAGAGAAAAAATAGGTACAGAGAATTGTAAGAAGTTATTTTTTTGGAAAATTACTTGTTTTAGGACTTTTATGAATCTCCCACACTTTTTTTAATTTTTTTTTATTTTTTTATTTTTTGTATTAAGAGTTGAGGTTTTTTGATGTTTTGTTTGTGTGTTTTATTATTTTATTTTATTTTATTTTATTTTATTTTATTTTATTTTATTTTATTTTATTTTATTTTATTTTATTTTATTTTATTTTATTTCCCAAAAGGATATGAGTAGCCAAAATTAGTAATATGACATTTTGCCATAATATCTCTCAGTAGATTCATAGCAATTATGTCCATTCATGATCAAAACCAAGGTCAGGGTGTATTTCAATTAAACCTTAGGTTTTACCAAAGTGCATCACAGCCAGAATAGCAAGCACATTATTACCAAATCTATCACTGCTGGGCAATGATTAGGTCACAGGTGCTCTTGCATACACTATTTGTACACCTTTGAATATTCCAAGTGGGAAAATGATTCTATTTAGGAGGCAGCTAGTGAAATAAAATTAAGAGTGAAACTGTGTGGTGACTCAGGGGGACTATAACAATTACCTGTAAGTATCTTCCTAGATCTCTACAACAAACTTTGACCTGATACTTCAGTCTTTGGGAACTGCATGAATGTAGGGGCTGCAGAGCCTTCTGCACCCTGTGGAAGTTTTGGTAACCATCCACCATTGACTGGATTGATTTAATAAGACTTCTAACATAAACAAAATCTCACAAGGGCTCTGGAAAAAGAGACAGTTAATATTCTAGCTCAGGACTGAAGAAACTGATGAATTAATGCATTAAATTAGTTGACAAAATTTAGCAAATCTCTGCACGATAATTTGCAAACATGAGCTTCACACTCCACACTGACTAGATGTACTGTGTGTTGCTCCAAAGAATGACCAAAGCTGTTTTTGTTACTGGCTCAAAGCTAAGGTGCCCCACAGTGCTGCTCCAGTCCAGCCCCAAGAGCACAAGAGAGTTTGCATCTGAGTGGAGCATGAATGAATTCTGCTCTCAGCTGTACACAGGGGACTAAATGGATATGCTGGAATGGAAGATGTCAGCAGCAGAGGCAGGACTGTGAGCCAGAACTCCTGCATCACGTTTCCATTCAAATGCAGACTTTCTGTACCTATTAAAGTGTGTACTACTCAAGCTTTAGAAAACCAACATGCCATGACATTTAAAACTAAATTGGATTAAGTATTAGAAAATGTCCTGTCCTATTCTGCAGACTCCTGTATTACTCTTACCATAATATTTGTATACTTTCCAGAAATACATTAAATATATTTGATGTTTTCATCTGCATATCAGAATCACAGAATCATTTAGGTTGGAAAAGACCTTTAAGGTAATCAAAACCAACCATTTACCTAACACTGTAAGTAAACCCCTAAAAATCATGTCCCTAAGTGTCACATCCACACATCTCTTAATTGCCTCCAGGAATGGAGCTTCATCACCTCCCTGTTCCAATGCCTGCCACCCCTTCTGTGAATAAATTCTTCCCAATAACCTATTTAAACTTCCCCTGGAATAACTTGAGGCCATTTCCCTGCATCCTATCACTTGTCACCTGAGAAAAGAGACTGACACCTACCTCACTGCAACTTCTTTCTTTTCCTCCGACAGAAGAACTGGCTTCAGATAGATAAATATTATTATAATTATCTATCACTAGTAGTTGATACTATGGACAGCAATCTTGAAGAAATATGAGTTCAAAATAATTTATGATGATTGCTACAATATTCATACATGAAACTCATTGGATATCTTGGTATAACTGATCTTTTCTTCAACCTGGAGAGCAGGCCACAAATGATGGTAACACTGAATCACTCGAGATTGCTCAGTCCTTCCTACAATGGGAATGGGCAAGGACTCTAGGGGACCTACTGTTTCCACTTCCCTGTGTATTATCAAGTCTCTCCAATATATGTGCTATGATCTTCTGATTTTTGGTTGCTGGATATCTTTCATATAAGCCTTATGTCAGAGAGGGTTTTGGCAAGTTCTGAATATTTTTAAAATATAAATGTTTAAAAGAAACTTAAAGGAAATTCCTATCACAGAAAAGCTGGCCCATGACATCAGAGGCAGATGCTGAGAGTATGGCAGTACAGGTTGAACCTTACCATCAACATTTACTCCATTTTGTTTTCATGTGACAGATGGCAGTAGAGGGGCAGTCAGACAAAATGGTGTCTGACATGGAAGAGAGTATGAAGCAAGGGTGTATCACTGAATTTCTCCAATTGACATTAATTACTGTATGTTTATGGAGATCAAATAACAGATGTGAGCACAGTGAGGTGGTGGGCGGTGTTTCAGCAGTGATGGCAGCGATAGTGAGCCACATCTGTTGGTGCAGGTTTTTATGAGTGTGGCACGCAGGCTCCTGTTTTTCACTGGTGATAGCGAACAGCTCATAGTGGTGACTATGTTGGAAAATAGTGTTTTGTAGCTGAGAATGTTTTATCAAACAGTGTTATTGTGCTCTTTGTAGTCGTTTCCATGAAAATAATTATAAGGCATTACTTTTGGAGCAAATACATAGGTAATTAAAACAGTAAAATTTCCAGTAACAGAAGGGCTACCTGCTTGTCCAACAATTTAGATTCTGAAGTACTGGTACAGTATTCTAAATTCATGGGTTGACCACAGACTTGCACTTTATCAAAATCTATGGTGGATAATAATGATAAAAACTGATTCCTATAGAAATCAATGGGAGTTTTTGATTTCACCAGAGTCAGGACTCTATCTCATATGAGAATAAGAATTTGGTACACCGTGCCAACTGCAGACTACTGCTTATGTAAGCACTTGGATTCTGATGTCATACTTTCAGGACGGATTTTAGAGTGATGGAAATTTAATTTTTATTTAATTAAAGTAATAAAGTAAGAGGAAAAGTAGTGATTGAGCTAGCTAAAAAGGCAGGGTTCATGTGTGTCACAGTGTGCTTTGAAATAAAAGTAATTTAATATTATAAAATGTCAAGATATTAACATACTGGATTATTAAAAGATTCCAAGCAATTATTCTGCTACTTTAAAAATGTTATAAAGCAAGCAAGGAATCCAAGGTTCAAAATAAATTCAAAAAATACCTGTTCAAAGCAGAATACATTTCATAACTGATGTTATTCAAGGATATAAGTATGCTTGTTTGTAGTAAAACCTTCAATTTCTATGCTGACTTGTATAGATGATCTTTGAAGTCCCTTCCAACCCAAGCCATACTATAATCAGAGACAGCACTGATACCACCTATTACTAAGGATCTCCAATATCTGCCATCATGAAATGCTGTTTTCAGTTTCTTACAACTTTGTACATTTTTAACCATTACAGATACAGTGTTCTGTGCAAGGGATATACCTATACAATAGTCATTGAAAATGTACAGACAAGCTCCAGGCAGCTTTGAAGCAGCTGACATCCTTATGGAAACAAATAGTAACAAAAAAGGGAATGCATTACTGATAAATACACAAGTACTAAATTCAGGTTGCTTTTGCATTCTGTACACTAAGAGACATAGGGCTCCCATGAGAAAAATATGATCTAGTTGTGTAATTAAAGTCAATGTCAATAAGCAGGCAACCAGCGAAGCTTGCACACCAATACTTGCATTTGTTTATGCATAGGTACACCTAATATACTTTGTTAAATATAGTTCAAAATTATTTCTAAAAACTTATGATTCCTACCAGGAAAAAATGTTTTAATTTCTAAGTATTGCTCCAGCCTAAGTACATAAAAAATATTGCTGAATGACAAAAGTATTGATGTATCAAGATCTCTCTGGCTGATAACTATTTCCTGGATTCTTATCTACATTTGCTATTGCAGAACAATGGATGAAGATAAGAACACTTAATATTTTCAAACTGTCATTCGTAAGGGTCATTGAAATACTTTAAGAAGACAAATACACTGATAATGCATCCCCTCTCCTGAAAGCATTCTGGAAATGATTTCTGCTATCATCAGACCGGTGTATTTCACACCAGCTCCATGTGCTTCTGGGCTAAAAAGAAAAAGGACAAATGTACGTGCTAAGCAATGCAAGTGCTAACATTGCATTGAAATACTGACACTGTACTGTTTATATATCCTCAACATTTTTCTGCCTTACAGACCTATATCAGATAGTGAGCCATCTGGTCTGGAAGCTTACATGTACATGTAAACAAGTCCATGTAGAGCAACTTTTTCTACTTGCCTGACATTTCTGACTATATCTACTTGTGCAATCATGCCTAACGACGCCTATTAGCACTACTGGTTGCCAGTATCTGAATTTGAACTGCAAGAATGATTTTAAAACCTTGATCTAAGTAACCTTGGGGTAAATATCTTCATTTCTTTACTCATACTGCTGTCCTTATGCTCTATACAACAGACAGCCCCAGAAATGTCAAGCTATACTAGCAGCAGCTATAACCAGTGAAGACAATGCTTCACAGAAGTGCAGAGATCCCTTGTACTAGCCCCGATTTCTAGTTTGGAATCTAAATCTCAGAAGGACTTCAATGAGACAGGAGAGTGGCTGGGTATCAGAGATAAAGAACATGCACAGATTTATGAACTTCCTCTAATATTGCAGTCATAGATTGAACTGAGCTATCACTGTCAGAGAGATGATGGATTTTTTTTTATTTTTTTATTTTTAGTATGTGATCTCCTCTATGTCACTGAGAAGGAAAAAAAAGAAAAAAGAAAGAGAAGATGTTTCTGTGGTTTCTTTTCGTTATAACTCTTTCCATTCCAGAAAAGTGAATGCAATATTTTTCTATGCAATTCTACAGAAATTGACTGAATTTATTCTAGTTCTCCATTCAATTGGCTTTACACCATTCAATTCAATGAAACCAGTATTATTTTTATTCTAGATGAAGTTTTGAACTTTATCCTCTAAACAAGGCTGATCCACTTACTCATGAGGAATATCAGGAGCCTTAGACAAATAATTGTTAAGAAAATGTAGCTTCTATAAAGTAGGCATCAAAACGTAAAAATAAGACATATGTCTTTGTTCTTTAGTGCATAATGAAGGAGATTTGCTTTCTGATTTCTGGAATGCTGAAAGAATGGTAATTAAGACTGGATTCAGTTTTAATTCTTAAAAACAAATAAACAAAACAACAGAACACACCAAAACAACAACAACAATGAAAAAACCCTTTCTTTATGGAAATAATGAGTCATTTCCTTTTTTGTTTGTTTGTGTGTTCGTTTCTTCCTACCATAAAATACGGAGTTGCAATAGTAACTGTAAACTGAAAACAGTTCAAAGAAATAGTTCAAATTTGAACTATTGTACTATGGTAAACTTCCGTAGTGTTTAGAAACTGTATTTTGGAATGATGGTTTCACTCATTCACTTGTATCATGTTAAAGAGGAGCATTTGTGTTAGTACAGAACCAGAGCACTGCTATGGGATTAACTTGGAAGAACAATCTGTTTTTAAGGGCTTATTACAATAGCTTCTTGCAGCTCTCTGTTTTGCTCAGTAGATACAACAGACCTTTTTTTCAGCTCAGACAGAAAGCTAGGTATCCAAGGTGAGGAGACCACCATTCTATGACCTTCATAATGCTCCTCATCCCGGGGTGCTCAACGTAACATATGCATACTGATAATCTAACAGTATTTGCAGAAAGATGTGCTAGAAAATCTCTTATCCTTGACATCAGTCTTGAGTAAACCAGGACATGACAGATTTCTAGGGGAAGAGTTAGCCATTATCTTCTCTCCTTTTGAAAGTGAGGACAAATACTGCAAAAGAGTAGCCATTTGCAAGAACTATAAAATTTTGGTATCTGCTGCTTAGACTCCCTTAGCTGCTGCTTCTTTTCTTAAAATAGGTATTATGATACTGCTTAGTGGCAAGTACTGGGATGTAAAGTCCTCCATGTAGGTAACGAGTACAAGAGAGCAAAGCTGTATCCTACCATCACTCATTAAAGTTATTTATGGGAGCAGAGTTTGCTTCTGCTCCACAAAGGAGCTTAACAGTGTAACCTGCTGTATACTGCAGTCAGCAAACAGCCTTAATAGTTTCTCTCTAATGTATTAAGGTAGCATAGCAACATTCCAATTTAATTAAGGGTCTGCTAGGAACTTGCAAACTTCATTTCTCCTTCTTAAAGGGTACAAAATCCCCCTTTAAAAATTTTGTTTTACTTTCAGTCTGGTGACCAAGTTGACAGCAATCTTTTTTTCCTTAAATATAGTACAAATTGCTAAATAACTTTAAAATTATACATCTGCAAAAGGAACAGATTATTTTCTTTTAATGGTTTGGCGTGCTTTTCTTCTCACCCGGATCCCTCACATCTACACAAAATACAGCTTCATTTTTCAAAATGAAATTTAACAAGCAGTACTTAAGAGTGAAAAAGGCACTTACTAGACTAAATTCAATTGCACTTCACTATTTTTATCTACCAATTTTTACTGAAAGGAAAAATAAGAACATACTAGGAAGTGAGAGGAATAATTTTATCAGTCATATTTGAACAGACAATGCAGTCACAGTGAACAATAGGCCTGAAAGTTGGTATGAGGCTACTACAGTCCTACTCTTGAAATTGTTTTTCATATTATTGATTCAAGGATTTTGAACACAGATTTGCTATTAATCCCCTGCAAAAGAATAATAGCTGACTCAATTTACAACTTTCTCTTAATTTCACTCTACATACTGTGGACATAAGTTTTAGGTAAACACAGACTCCACATGGATCACTACTGATTAGTTTGGGCATTCATTCTTTCCTTTCTCCTAGATTTTTGTGTGAACTGTCGCCAGGAGAGGCCTTGTGAAGACATTACATATATAGCATGAAGACTGCCTGTAGAAAGTTCTGACTGTGCTGAAACAATATCTGCTATCTAAAATAAAATTTACAGACCAGATCCATAGCTTATATAAGTCAGTGTTGCTTCACTGGCGCAAGACCTGGCTCACTGCATCCATTTAGCTTATCAAACTCCTCATCTTGAATTTCTATCTGGGTGCTGGTAATAGACAACTGAGGATTAATTGACTTGCACTTAAACACTAAAAAAGGATAACCATATATCTCTCTTCACAGTTAGTGAAATACTTGCCTCAAAAAAAAAAAAAAAAGATTAATTTTTAAATGTGTACTGATTATTCTTTATATTCATACAAATACATGTAGATTTATATGTATTAATTATTCATATAAAATTATCTAATTAGTTATTTCTGAACAATGTATGAACTTAACATGGCAAAAAAATCACCTACACCACTTTTCACGACTTTTTATGTCTCTGTTCTTTAGGACGACTGCTGGATTTGTGCCACAAAATAGCAACAAAAGGGTGTTTCTAGGAGGTATAAATGACAGTTCAGAGTGATTCAGATAGCTGTTACAAACTTCTCTCTGGAATGAATATATTAAATAGCACAAAGTATTTAAATTCCATTTTTTTTTAACTCTTCTGGTGATTAATTATGACCAGCCAAAGCTATAACATAAGGAAATATTAAATTCAGGATTAACATTTGAAGTTCAAGGCTGCTTTTTGTCTAACGAACATTGTCTTCTAGGTAATACTAAGTCTGCCTTAAGCTTCCTTTCACAATCAGGTACTAAATGCTCAGTTGTTTTGAACTGTAGAAAACAAATGAATCGCTTTATCTTCCCTATTTGTCTGGTCACTTCACTCAAGGATAACTCCTGCCGTTTACCAATGAAATGATTAAGAGCATTTCAAAAGGGAAATTGGGATGACTGCTTCTTCATATTTCTAATACACTGCTGCTTGTCATTTGTCCCTTTGGACAAATGCCATATCCCTTACAAATAGCACATTGTCTTATGCAATAAGCAGACACAGTACCTTTCCGTTTAAAAGGTACAGTTCCATCTTAAACGCAAGTTAACAAAGAATACTGGAGTAGAGCATATGATTCCATAATCTTGAATATTTGATCTTAATGAGGCCTGATCACACTTCAACTGAGTTAGAACAAAGTGTGTAAAATATCAGGACTGTATTAGAAAACAGCACCTATGTTGGATGTTTGATTTCTTTCTTACTTACACAAAGGCAAGTATAAGTGATTGTTTTTTTTTTTTTTTTTTTTTTTAACACAGCTGGG
>VXAB01002896.1:134545-194076 GCA_013399175.1 Odontophorus gujanensis
AATGGCTGTATGATAAAAAAGTTTTGAGTAGACATCATATGTACCTGTGTTGTCCTTATACAAATATATATATATATGTATATATATATATATATATTTTTTGGTCCTGCTGAGATCCAAAAAATCAAGTGAAGTTAATCACAGAGAATACTTTAGTCTTATTATCATCAGCATACAGAATTTAAGAAAAATTATCACAGCCAATAGCAACAATCAAATATAATTGCTTTTAAAATTACATGATGACTAGAACATGGAAACCACTATCAGTATCTAAGACCATCTGTAGGATGGACAGTGCTTTTATAACCCAATAAAGCTATCTTAATCAGTACATCCCTATCACGATTCTACTATTTCAACAAATTGGTGCTTCAGAGGAGCTTTATCTGAACACACAGTGTTCCATACCAGTAGTCCTGCAATCAGCAATAAAACATAATGAAACAATGTTAACAGCACAGTGTGCTAGTTTGAACAGCATGTAATTCAATAAGTTTTGGTAGTTTGGCCAAGGCAATTCTAACCTGTTTGCAGATCCAGATAGAAAGATAGAAAAGACATTTTTCAGCAAGTCTGAATTGCACGTGTTCTTTCACCATGTTTTTTCTCAGAACTGAATTGTACTGCAGTCCAACTACAGACACAGAAGGGACTGATGCCTCTATAGTCTATAAAAGAAGTAGCTATGCTTTCATTTCATAGGCCAGTAGAGAAGGTAAATTAAATCCTTTTCTTCTGCCACATCCAATTCCCCCATTACATTGTTAGGTACTTTCAGCTTCATTTGAAACATCAAGTATGGGTCACTGCTTGAAGCAAGATGCTGGATGTCATGATTTTTGTGACCTGATCCAATATGCTGAAACCTCTTCTTGTACATAGCAAATTGCTAGATCTCTATATAAGCACAGTTGCTGCCTTAGCAATTGCACCCTGTGCAGTAGTGTGTCTGCTGGGGGGGATTCACGGCATTCACTGCAGGCAAGGGGGCAGAGCACCAGACTGCAGAAACTGTTCAGTGCTAGCAGTCACCTCTGGGTTGTATTGCAGACAAAAAAGAGAGGGAGGGAGGGAGCTGATGACAGCCCACACACTGGATGATCGGTTTCTTTCTGAAATGAGGAAAGTAAAACCACACTCAGCAGTGATGAAAAGAAGTAAAAGAGCAGCCCTGAACTATCACTTCCCTCAGTGTTGCAGAGAATGGCTCCATGCCCAAGGCAAAATTACGTCTAAACTCTCACAAGCAGCTGAGCAAGAAATGCTGGAGTGTGCATAGACTATTAAGTTGAAGTTCCCATTTCTATTTTATGCTAAAAGCAGCTGAAGATCCTAACCTCAGGATTTGGCCTAAATGTTATAAATATATATATTTTACAGTCTTGCACAGCCTAATGTAGTGTTGTTCAGCAGTGTACAAGTGTCCCTGTAGAAAACTTAAAACCCTCATTCAAGTAAGCTGCATCTCAGAAATGGTTCCTCAGTGCTCTGCTCTCACATCTTTGCATCCCTAATGTGAGGGAAACTCTATGAACACCAATGCCATTCCCAAAAAATCAGCTGGTCTCTGATACTCAACACTGTGAGGTACCACCAATATTAGGAATCAGGTAATCACAGAATTACCAAGGTTGGAAAAGACTTCCACATCATCCAGTCCAACTCAACACCTATCACCAGTATTTTCCTTTAAACCACATCCCTTAGTACAACATCTAAACATTTTGTATACACCTCCAGGGATGGTGACTCAACCCTCTCCCTAGGCAGCCTGTTCCTGTGCCTGACCACGCTTTCAGAGAAGTTTTTCCTAATATCCAAACAAACCTTCCCTTGCACAAACTAAAGCCATCATATCTTGTCCTGTCACTAGTTACACAGGAGTAGAGGCTGACCCCTGCTTCTGCTGGCTACACTATTTCTGATACAAGTCAGGATGCCATCGGCCTTTTTGGCCACCTGGACACACTTCTGGCTCCTGTTCAGCTGAGTCTCGATAAACAGCTCCAGGTCCTTTTCTTCTATACAGTCTTCCTGCCACTCTGCCCCAAACCTGTACTGTTGCCTGCATTTACTGCAGCCAAAGTGCAGGACCCAGCACTTGGTCTTGTTGAACCTCATCCCACTGGTCTCAGCTTAGCAATCTATCCTATCCAGATCCTTCTGAAGAGCCTTCCTACCCCCAGACAGATCTACAGTTCCTCCCAACGTAATGTCATCTGCAAACTTACTGAGGATGCTCTCAATCCCCTCATCCAGGTTATCAATAAAGATACTGAACAGGACAGACCCCAGTATTGACTGTTGGAGTGCCCCACTCATGACTTAAGATTTTAACACAGGGATTCAGGGGGTGTTTGCTGATACAGTGAACATCCAGATTGATCTGAAACTACAATTTTAATGATGTGAATTTAAAAGCTGGAGAAACCTCAGCTTCTAAGCAGGCCTTGATATATTGAAATGAAATTAAGAGAAAATTCCTGTATGTACGGTTATTTTCTAACAGCCATCTGTGCAGGTTTTTGATTCTTTCCACTGCAGCAATCTGTACTGTCCACTTCAATATATGGGAAACTGGATGAGAATAATCATAAGGTTGAGCTAGTAAGCCAGTTCTGCAGCTATGTCCCTACAGGAGTGACATGGGAGTGAAGCTACAGAACAGTTGCAAGAAAAGCAGATATTTCATTCTCACGGATGGGTCCCTGGACAGCCTGATCTAGTGTGTGGCAACCCTGCTCATGGCATGAGGGATGCAACTAGATGATCTTGAAGGTCCCTTCCAACCTAAGCCAGTCTATAATTCTATGATGAATATACTAGTTCACTATGATCTAAAAGTTGAAACTCCTCAGACAATTCAAATTGCAATCAAACTATATTTCTTCTTGCTTCCATGTCTGTATCTGTATTTTTTCACTCTCACAGTATATAACATTGCTATCCTTCTAAAGCAATGTTGTGAGGTCCACTGACATCAGCTTGTCTGAGAATAATCAACATACAGTATACAACTTGCAGGAAAGATAGATGCTTTTATTTCAATTTCAAGCTTAATTTTCTCTTCTTAATCTCAGTTTTAAAGGGGCTCACAGAAATGTCAGCTCTGTGTTGTTTGATGATGGATTTTCATTAGTCTAAGGTGATTTATCTGTTTTTGTTTTAATCTTTATCATTTTATTGTTTCCTATGAAAGAACTCTTTTACATTGAAGACACATTGACGTGCACAGTAGAGTCTTCCCTTAGTAGGACTTAAGAAAAAAATCACATTCTACAACAATAGCTATTCATACCCCAAAAGTGGGTAAGAATAATGAGGAATAAAGCAGTCAGGCAATGGCCATTTTTAGCGGGGCTGAAGTTGTTGAGCAAAACTGTTAGGCATACAAAGCAATTTGAATTCCTATGATTGCAGTCATGGCAAAAATGCATACCTAATGGTGATGACAACACTGAAAAGTAGTGTTTTGTAGCTGAAAATTTGCTCAATCAAATAGTGTTATTGTACTCTTGGTATCTGTTGTAATTTCCATGAAAATAAATAGAAGGCATTACTTTCAGAGCAACCTACATAAATAGAATCATAGAATCTTTAGAGCTGAAAAGGACCTTAAAAGGTCACCCAGTCCAACTCCCCTATAATGAAAAAGGTCATCCACAGCCAGATCAGGTTGCCCAGGGCTTGATCCAGCTGTTCCTTCAAAGTCTTCAGGGATGTGGCATCAACGACATCTCCAGTCAACCTGTTCCAGTGCCTCACCACCCTCACTGTAAAAGACTTTTTCCTTATATCCATCCTAAATATACCCTCTTGAAGCTTGAAGCCATTTTCCCTAATGTTCCCCTATGTACATGCATATGGATAAAGCCTTTATGAAACCTCTGCAACATTATCCTCAATATCCCTTAAACAGCGTTCAAAATATTAATTAAAATATGATACAGGAGAATTTGAGAAATCTGTAACAAGATTCTCTAGACCACAGCTGTCAAAGTCCATCTCTATATTTTCTGTTACTTACCATTCCCAGGAATTTACACTTCCCAAGTGAACTTATTCCATTAACATCAATTCCGAGCTTTCAAAAGCTATTTTATTAATTATTTTAGAGAAATTTAACATCTATAATGCAAGCATAAGTACTTGAATACAGAATGTTCAAAGTTTATTTCTAAAGATGTGTTTTATTGATGATGCACGTAAAAAGAATTTAAACATTAAAAAGTAGGATATATAATTGTTTGCTGTCAAAATTGGTTTTGTATCTGCTAATTCCCTTCATTTTGAGCTTACAGGCAAACTATTTATTTTATCAATTGCTTTTGTAAATCTTTTTTGAGTTTAAGATCTCTGGTTTTCTCTTATATACAAACAAAAATGAATTTTTGTTTATTAGAAATATCATGAAGAGTGATGTCAATCATAATTATGAAAAGCCATTGGATACTTTATTATTATTATTTAAGTATTTATATTTTCCATTAAAGAAAGGAATATTACAACAATATTTAAGACCAAGAGATTATTTGCCTGTTTTTCACCATTTCTTCTCTGCATTTTAAGATTCCCTGCAAGTTCTTGATTACAAATAATAGCATTATACTGACACATAGAGAAGAGAAACAGAAATTGATTGGTTTTTATTCATTGCCTAAGCTGAAGAAAGTGGAGAGTGCATAAAGCACAAGCATTAGCTATAAAAATTCTGTCAGCTTTAATAATTTATTTTATTATTAGTAACACTGTGTGAGCAGGCATGTTTCCCAGGACTCGCTGAACACAAAGCAGAGTCCAAAATTTAAGTCTTTCCTGTGATTAGGCTTCATTATTGCATAGAAAATAAAAAGAACAGTTAAAAATATACATGTTTCTCTGTAGACCTCTGTAAACTTAACTGCTGGTAGTTTTCCTCCCTTAGGATGACTTAATCTCTTCTCTTCAATGGAGCCAATCCTACTTCTTTTATATTTAGGTCATGACAATGAGTTACCTGCCTTGGTGAGTCATTGTGCTGCTATTGACAATTCTTATGATTTTATAATGCAATATTATTTCTAAGTGTCAAATTATATTATCTTACTGCAGTCAGTCATTATGCTATCTGTACTTAGAAAATGTCTACTGGCCACATTTCTACACTACTCTTTGCTGCAAAAGCAGTTACATGTGCAAATATCCTGTTTTTCATTATTTTTAATCATATTTTAAAACATCAATAGGTCTCACTGAACATTAATGCCCACCTCCCACATTTGATTTTATGCTTCTTGGGCCAAATCAAGGAATCAGGGTCAGGAATTTTAAAAGAAAGGCAGATCTGTTAAGGTTTCCAGTGTAGCTGAAAGCTCAGAATGCTTGTCAGCCCCATTTTGAGGCTCGGTCTAAGACTATCATTCTACCTGCTGCAAAGTAAGATGCTTGATGGCCCTGAAACATGCAGCTTTGAAGATCTGTAGGCCTGGCTCAAACTGATTCTCCAAGATCTTTTTATTGCCTATCTTTATACAAAGGCTTATGTAATAAGGAATGATGCTGGTTTACTCAGCAGCTCAAGAATCTTAATTTTTTTTTTTTTTTTTACCCTCACTTATTTGAAATTATATCAGACTTCCTAGGTCATGTAAAATGTGTAAAGTTCATTCTGCCACTAATATTTAGTGCTCATATTTTTCATTTTTTTCAGTAATGGGTTTCAGTACAGTTTTAGTGATAAACAGACAGTGATGAGTGAGAAGAATGGGACAGTCTGACGGAAGTTGAAGATAATGCAGAAAAATATATTTTGTGAAGGGAAGAAAAGCTGTGCAGAGAGGGATTGTGAAGTTATAATAGATAAGTCTATGAAAATTATTTGAGAGTAATCGAAATACATTAATATTAGGAATCACTAAAAAAACAGGAAAAAATGAAATTCCCTTTTTAAATGCTTTGCATTCCAATTTCTTGAATACTGTGCCACATTTTAAAAGGATACAGAACAAAGGAATGTCTACAGTCAATAGCTGAGATGAAAGATGTGGAAAAGATTCTGAGTGTGACATGATCAAGTGTGCTAGGATTCTTAAAAATAAGCAGAAAAGGGCAAAATAATGAATGTCTGTAAAATAAAAAAAAATAGAAAAAATATCAGGAATTTGTAAGCTTTTGCTGTTTCTCCCTTTAAAAGCATTAGAAAGTTTAAAGTGAATGTATCAGAATGCAAGAAGAAATATAATTTCAGAAAACATGCACTTTTTTTTTTTTTTTTTTTTGGAAAAGCAATCCAGTAAGAGTTGATAAAAATAAATCCACTTCTGAGTCATAAATTCATCTAGGCTCAAAATAGTCAAAGACTGGACAATTGCCTAGCTAGGGGAAGCCTAGGTAGTTGATTTGTACTACATCTTTAGGGTGCTTGTCTAATCATGGTTAGAATGAGAATACTGATAAAACAGATACTTGAGTAAATTTGTATCAAACACTACAGAAATACAAGCTATTAGAATGGAAAACTGCCAAGAACACCTCAACAATAAAATCACAAAAGAGTCCTAATTTTAATAGCGGATAGTAAATCAATACACTATTATGCTTGTGTTCTTTTCCTATATTCCTTCCTACATATCCACTCTGTGCTACTACAGGAAAAGGATATAGAATACTGATCTTAAGAAATGTTGCTAGAAGCAAGAGACAGGAAAAATTAGCAATATAATACAATTTAGGTGGTGAAAGACCTCCTAGAGAACTGAAAAAGGAGACAGTATGTTGATCTCAGAAGAAAATGGAAAGATACATAACTAACTCTTTGAGATATACGGAGGTGTACATTTTTGATTTTGAATTACTGCATCAGTTTTGGACTTGAATCTGAAAACAAGCGTGTGACTAAAACACAAAAAGCAAATGGAGAGCACATCCCACAGTGAGAGAATAATGTTCAAGACAGAACTCTTAAATATTTAACATTGCTGATGATGGAGTCATGAGAACATAATTAACCCTTTTTCAAATTGGATTGGTATCTGCTTACTGAGAGGGATCATAGAATGGCTTGGGTGGAAGGGAACTGGGAAGTTTTTATGGTTCTGGTACCAGCTGGTTAAAGAAGGTATTTCCTTTTAAAATTTTATATATACTTGCATGTATTTATCTACACACACACACCCCTCAAAATCTCTCTCTTTTAAGTCAAGCAATATAGAAAGGTTTTTTGAGCCAATGGAGTTGTTTTCTAATAATAGAGTATAATAATAGACAATCCTACAAGTGGTCTAGGAACTTGAAAAAAAGATGCAAACAAACGTATCTGGTGGAACACCACCAGACAATGCACTATTCACTATTGCAATACAAACAAAATAGCTAAGTAATAATAGTATTTCACCATATCAAACCCTACTATCGATGAAAATAATTTATTTTCCTATTCCTAAATGGTTTATATCCTATCATTACTACAGAGTAAAATAAGAAGACAAATAAAAAACGGGATTTCATTCTCCAGACAACATGTTACAAAGTTAACCTTCGTGACTACAGAATTCAAAGAACAGAACTTTTTGACTGAGAGTGCCACACAGATGTATATTTAAACAGAGTTAACACATATAAATTCTTCTTTCTATTCTCACTCTTTCTGGATTAAGTTTCTGCCTCCTAAATGACACTGAACAGCTGACAAAAATGTTTTCTTGGAGAAAGTTAGACGCCCACAGTGAAATTATCTCAGTGTTTGGATTCTTGATTTTATTATTGTAGCTGTTATATTTTAAGGGACTTGTTAATTGATACTGCAACTTCTTTTGCATTAAATACTATTTCTTTGCTTATATTCCCCAAATTCAAAGTAGAGCAACATTACGTGAACTGTCTAACAGCTCAAATTCCAAGGCAGAACACAGACAGGTGGATCAGCCATTCCCTCCAAATTGCTTATCTTTCCTTGTTTTCTAATATTTAGTTTTTACTGTATGGCAGAATATGGTCTTCTCAAAAAGATGAACCTTAACACAGCTTTGTTACCACTTCCATTAATTTGATAAGACTGGGGCTAAGATCCCCTTTGAAATGGTATATAGTTGGGTGCATCTCATGCTCATACAGAGTACTGAGTTTACTATGAATCCATTAATTTAGGACAATTTTAAATTTCAGGCCTTTCTCAGTTTTGCATGTGAAGCAAAAACAAAATTGATCATTAATTCAGCTTTCCTTCTAAAATAAAGCTGAACCAATATCATTAAGCAATGTCAAAGATAAATAGACTGCTGGCCATGTGTATTTTCAGAGCATGCAAAGTGTTTCTTTTTTACCTGTGAAAGTAAAATTCTCAAAATAATTAAAGCAGGATTATCAACTGCATTTCCTTTTCTTCTTTTTCTTTCTTTCTCTTTTTTTTTTTTTTCTGCAGTAAAAAGAGGACAAATGTATCCTTAATGTTCTCTGTCCTGCTTTGTCAGTCTACCAGATCCCATGTAGTTACATTTCACATGCAGTTTGAAAGCATTTCCAAGAGTGTGCAATGAAGCTGTGATTTTGAGTTTGCCCTTAATGGCAATAAAGAGCAATATTTGATTTAATTTGCAAGCAGAAAATTCTGGAGCTTGCTAGTTTTATTTTTAGGAAATATAAAATTAAAAAGTTTAGAAAATATACTTTACATATAGGAATAAAGAGATCTAACAGTGCAGCCAACCAGAATGCAAGAGATAAAATGAACAAAAGCATCCATTACTAATTGTCTGACAAGGAACTTCCACTTACTTTCTTCTCAAAATTTCTGATTTTCTACTAAGTTGTTGCTTGTTCATTTTTGCTTTTATTTATTGCTATTTATGTAAGACTTAGAAATATTTTATGATGGCATTGCAAGGGCACCACACAACATTTAGAGTCACTCAGCATTAGTCTTATTCTGATGCCAGAGAAATCAATGAACTGAGAGAAAAGCTGGTTCAGTGATAAGTATCTCTCTCCCATTCAACACAGACCTAGACATAAACAAAAGATAATCCACATTAAAAAACCTCAGAGCTAACTTCCACTGAACTGTTTATCTTCTGTTCTTAAGAGATTTTTTTTTTTAGTTTTATGTTGCAAAATTGCCTAGATATTTTTTTCGCACAGCTTATTTACACAGGTTTCTCTCCTTTTCTTTCTAGAGTAGCTGTCACCAAGATTAAGTGTTGTTCAAAGCACATCTAGGCAAGAAGGTGACTTTAGGGTTCATTATCTAATTGATCAAACAACCTGCTAATTAAATGTAACTGGGTCTAATCAAAGTATAGACAATGCAGAAACACTGAAACTGTCAACTAGGTGCATGAGATCCAAACCACTAAAGCAACTAGACTTCAGTATGTTCTTTAATTACATTAAAGCTATGATTTTCAAACAAGCCCAGCAGAGGGAATTGGCTGTATATGTTATGTTGTCCTGCATATCTAAGACCATGGTTTCAGGGTGCTTGCATCTTAGCAATAAGCTCTGTTTTATATGACTGCTCTTACCAAGCTTGCTCACCTCCCACAGCCTTGTCTCAATGCAAAGTCTGGGTGGAATTATCTAAGTGAACATTTATGGTCCCATTACTAAAGGAAAACATATAGAACTGGAATATCTCTTGCGTTCAGTGGGAACAAACAAACAAAACAAAACAAAAACACCTTTTTTCCCATTGTTTAGAAGTATCAACATTCAATAATATATATGAAAAAACGCTATACCATCTGTCTCTTAATTCTATGAACAGTAGCATTTCATTTTTCATTAATACCTATACCTATTCTGAAAATACAAATAAGCAGTTGATGATGCCTCATCCTTGGATGTGCTCAAGAGTAGGCTGGATGGAGTTACGGACAGCCTGGTCTAGTGAAAGGTGTCTGTGCCCAGGGGAGGGGAGTTGAAACTACTTGATCTTTGAGGTCCCTTTTACCTCAGACAATATGATTTCTGCAAATTAAAGCATTTTAAAAAAAGACAATGTGATCATTTGAGAATAGATCTAACAGGTATGGGTTGGAGCCAGAGGTAACACTTATGTCTGTCTGAACAATAACAACTTGGTTTCAGTGACTTAAAACTAACCAATCATGTGAAGATTCACTTCACTCTAATATTTCTTAAGCAAAGGTGAACTACATCATTTTCAATTACAGTTATTATACATATTGCAGTAACATCTGGAAGTCCAAATAATGCCTGTTATGCTGCAAGATATTTCAAAATTTACTTTAAAGGTGTGAACAGATGCTGGATGATTTTTGTAATGCTGTGTAATAAATCAGTAGCACAACTATGACCAAAAACCACTGACATCACTGTTCTGCTCTAACTAGTAGGCAAAACTACATTTGTTTAATGATGCAGATAAAAGGTCTAAGGTATGGCTCTGCCTGATGTCATTCCTCATTAGAGATACACTGTACATTGCCACTCTGTAGATTGCCCTGGAGCTCACCATGGCTTTTGCCTAATTTTATTTGGTATCTCAAAAATTGAGGAAATTAGCTGCTAACACTACTCATACACAGCTTGCCATATATTCATTCATTGGTTCAGTAAACATAACTACTGATTACTAAGAAAGATATGTAGCAATAGCCACCAGTACACGGAATTATCTTCTGTTAGGTGATTTGCATGGCCATTTGCCCATTAGAGATCTCTAGTAAAAATTCAGATTAAAGTATTCCCAGGAGTCAAAGTAGGATGAATTTAATGTTAACTCAGTTTTTCTTTCGAGTTATTTCTACAAGACAGTGAAAAACATACATTAAGTTAAAAAATAAAAATGAAACATGCCCTAACATGTATTTGTAAAGAATATTTAAAAAATTCTTTCAGATTTTCATATGATAATACAAGTTCGGCAAAAAGAAGCATTAGTTCAGAGAGAGAAGTTGCCTGATGTTCCAAAATTCAGTACAACTAGCAGTTTCAGATTTTACTGCTTGGATGGAAAAAAGGACACAGATTTGCAGAGGAAACGTCATCAGGTAAATCTATAAAGATGTAATGAATTAAACGTGACAGAAGTGGAGGAATATTATTCTGATTCAGTCAAAAGACCCTACAAGAATTATGTACAAAAAAAAAAAACACAAAATTGCTTTACTGTAGAAATAGGGTAGAGTCACGAAAAAATCAAGGAATTGAAAGGGTAGGACTATTTTAAGGCCACAACAGCAATGTTAGGTCAAGCAATAATACTCATTCTACAGAGTCTGAATTGGCTTTAGGTGGACATCAGCTTTGCTTATTCCAAGATGCCTTTTTGCAATGCTGAAAATCTCAAGAGCTTACTAGAAAGAAGTCTGAGATGACAATCTTTTTTCCTCTTACTTCAGTGATAAGGGATTCCCAGTTTGGGGTTTTCATATGCCTAGAGGTTTTCAGAGTTGCATTTTGCATCTTGCCCTCCATAGATTCTGTAAGAGAAAGATATATAAATACTTGAATCAAATGCAGATATGTTATTTACTCATTATCTCATGTATAGTAAGAGGTTTTGGGTTTTTTTAAGAGGTATTATAGACGAAATTGTGTCAGCTAGCAATGATGAATCCTACGCAGTTTTATTGTAGCCAACAGTTTACCAAAGAAACTTAGAAAGTTATTGGTCACAAAAATTAAAGATGATTTTTTATTTGACTTCAGCTAGCCTTTCAAAAGGATACAAGAAATCAGTGAGGCAGGAACAGACAACTTATCTTTTACTCTCACTTTATGCCTTGGTGAGAACATCACTTTCCTTCCTATCATGAAAGGAGACATCCAGCCCCAAATTTCCACCATTATTAGAACTTCTTAGCAACCAAGCAAGTGCAGGTATTGCATCAACATGGCAAAGATCTAGCAGACTGTGTCACTCTGTACACAATCTGAGTAAAAATACAGAAGCAAAGCCGTATCCTTAGCCTCTTTCACTGAAATGCTGGCACTGCACCAAAACATTAACAATTATGTTTTAAAACATATGTGGGACATTAAGAAGGAAAAAAATAATAATTCTCATAGAATGGAAACAAGGTATTGCATCTTGGAAATTAGCTTATTAGATGTTATTTTGAAAAGAGGCATTGCCTGTCCTTTTTCTAGCGAAAGGGGAATCTGAGCAGGGAAAGGTGGAATGCTGTGGCACAGGCTGCATGCACATCAGTGGCTGAACAGAGAGAATTCAGATCTCTGAGTTCCAGATCACTACATTTCCTCCACAACAGATGTATTATCAACTAAAGAAGAGGAAGTAGAGACATCCAAATCAGTGAGTAATTGCTTGTCTTAATCCAGCAATTCACATTTTACATTTCTTCATGGTACTAAGGAACACAGTGCAAGATGCCCAGCCAAACGAGAATGCTGCTTTATCTTCTTTTGAAAAGTAAATGATCCTTGCATGATTTGCAGTTACTGTATTAATTATGAAAACATCTACTTACTTAGGACTTTTCTAAGCCACTCAGAAAGTAAAACCATTTAAACGTTCATTCAGTTTCAGCGCCTGAGTGAACTGCCCCCAAGGAATGCCAGCCACTGAATCACTTGAAAACACCCTTGTAAATTAGCAAGTATCACACAAACACTGATGGCAAATTCAATCATTTCTGTGTCTCTGCATCATTATCTGCTACTTACTTACAGAGATGAAGTTCATTCTTCCTTAATTCCATATAGGCTAGTGAGTTGATACAAATGTCTTTGCTTAAGTAGCACTGACTCTATTAATACTTAACTACAAAGAATAAAAAAAAAAGAGCAAAAAGGCTCAGAAATTAAACTATCAGTTGCACAGCGTTTCCCCATGCTCCCTATTTTTTAAATATCTATTATCCCTTCAACTATAGTTTTCCATTTTTGTTAATGGAATGCTTAATGTAGTGCCGTTAGGGAAAAAAAAAAAAAAAAGAAAGATATGTAGAGGACCAAAGACTCTCAATCTCTATGGACTAACATTTTTCATTCCCACAGAATTAAACAGTGTCAAAATTTTGAAAAGCAGATGCGTATGTGTCGGCTGCTGGTGGGGTCCTTTACAGTTGATGTTATATAAGCATTTCCACAAACCAATGCCTTGACAGATTTTAAATTAAATAAAATCACTCTCTTATTAATTTTTTTCACTGTTTGCTTCCCAGGAAACAGGAAACTAAGAAAATAAACTAAAACCTAGAATTCTAAATGCAACTGAAATATCAGATATACTCTAGCAACAATACAGTTAACAATAGCACAAGAACATGGCAAAAACAGAGAATTAGATTCTTACTGTAAAACTGCTCTACAGTCCTACAAGGAGCTATTTTGTAAGAGCAAACTCTGCAGTTAAAGTATAAAAGTTAGGTTTGATTTTTTTTTTTTTCTCATATCTTATAAAATGTTTCTTGTATTTTGGACCTCGTGACTTTATAATGAAATTATTTTGATCAGGAAGTAAATGTGTCTCAGTGATAAATGATTATATAAACAACTATTCAACACTTTAAATATAAATATAGAAAAAAGAATTCTATTTTTTTTTTGTCATTTTCAGCCTTAGGTAATTCTTGTGGAAGATTAGGAACCAGTCTCTAATTATAAATAAAGACATAAACCATTTTATATAACTTTGTACTGAACAGCTTTCATTATAACAGGGTTAAAAAAGTTAACTCTTGAAGGAATAGATTTAGTTAAGGTTTGCAAACACTATGTTTCCAATATTTGTAAAGGAGCATAAGAGACATGCAGAGTAATTCTTACTATAGTATTACAAATGTTATTACCTGAAAGTCTATTAATATTTTCCTCGTTATATTCCCTAAAATCAAATAATTCTAATGTTGTTCTGAGACATATTACAAATCTCCTGCCTCTTCTATTATTTTAGTTTCATTATCTCACAGCATCTGGGGCTGACTATATTTGTATAGAGAAGTAGATGTTCTTCCTCGGGTCTGGAGCAATCCTTTCCTGCCTGACAAATAGAAATGATAGAACAACATTTGGGCATAGAACTACAGCCCCAGTTGGCTGCCCCTATGAGCTAATATTTCAACCATAATTATGTTAGTTATCATATATAAAATATAATGGTGCCAGGCAATTTGTGAATGATGACAATAATGTGTAATTTTCTGAAAAGCCACTTTAGCTGTTAAATTGTCCGACTTCTTAATTCTTGTGGACTTTGTAATGGAATCATTTGAAATTATGGCAAGCTAAAATCATAAATAAGTCATAAATATAATGGAGTATTTTGCTATAACACAAGGAGGATGCCATTCCTGAGTCCTGCTCTTACAAGTACTTAACAAAGTCATATTTTTTACTTACATATGAGATTTGTTTACATTGTGAGGCTAGACTCTTGTTAACAGGCAAAACTGAAGTAGATTTTAGTATGGGAATGAAATTAACATATTATTCTTCACTTATGATATTTAAGTAACCTATGACATTCACCAGAATAGGAACAATGACTTCAGTTTCAGGAACCTTTTGAAATTCAGATTCCATCAGTCTAGAAACATACAATTACAGCTGGATTTAATTATCTTTGTTATTTTCTATCACAGCTCTGTACTGTGCATTCTTAAATGTTTTCCCTGGACTTATCTGTGGTTGAAGCTATGACACACATACAGCATTCGTAGGGTTTGTTGTTGTTGTTGTTGTTTTTATTGAACCAAAAAATAAAGTCGAGATTTAAATATTTCATGGTACAAAAAAGTATTTATAAGCAATCCTCCTTATGTTTGGCTCATTTAAGACTCAGGAAATACGCCTAGCCTACAAGAAGTGTATTTTCACTCCTTGCTTCCAAACTGTGGATAAGGTCAAAAGGAAAATAACCCACAGTTTTCAAGAGAGTTATTTAATAATTAAGAATTGAAGTGGTTCATATGGAATTCAATAGTATATATTTTAAGTCATTTTGGATACATGTATACACAATAACTAATATTTTGTAGAAGAGCAGAGAAATGAACTAACGTAGGTGTGACACAACATGAGGCACCATGTGTGAGGAAAATAAAACAAAAAAGAAAGTCCATAATCCTTAGGATATGGGGCTTAAATTCAGGAAATTAAATGAATTTAATGTTCTTGCTATAACGTAATCTTCCAAATGAGCACTGCAATAGAAGGTTATTTTTCTATGATTCCTTATTTAATGAATTCATTAATTAATTCATACTCAGTAATTCAGTAAATAAAGTATCATGGTATTAATTTTAAAGACTATTAAACATAAACATGGACATCTTAACTGGCATATCCAAGAGTGCATAATATAAAACAAAGGTTACAATAAATAAATAAATAGAAAGAAAGAAAGAACTCAAGCATCTTAGTTGAAAGGAGGAACGTAAACTTGCTTTTGTGAAGAGTATCATTGGGAAAAAAAGAGAAAGGGTTTTGATCATCACAAAAAACTGCAGTAAGGATTCAGTAAGGAGCAAAGAGCAGACAGTCTGGAAAAAATCAGGAGAGTAAACAACACATTTTTTTCTGTGAAATGTGATTTAGTTATTTGCCAAGAAAAGAGTCTAATGTGAAGTTGACGTGGCATAGAAATTACATACAATATTGGGATTTTGATAGAGGGCATTTGCTAGTCATCCATGTGATAAGAAGAGGCAGAATGAGGAGACAATAAGCTGAAATGCAAAGTAGGCAAATGAAAAGATGACACAGGGGGCAATCAATGGGAAGTTTCAACAGCTGCTTGAGCAAGTGCTGGAATCCATTAAATTGAATTACAAAATGTCACCAGTGCAGCAACCAGTCAGTGGCAGTTTACAGTAGTGTGGCACAGTGGAGGGGTCATGTTTCATTAGGATTAGTCCTGTTTCCTTTTAACATAGTTCCCTGAATATCAAGCAAGAAGTGACATAGTTCAGATTTCCACAAATTTACAAGGTTCTTGTATCCACCACTATCATTTTAAATACTCAATTGCAACATATATTTTTGCTGTAACTACACCTGCATCAATGTAATTTAATCTCCTAAACAGCATATATCACTAAAACAAGCAGTTAAAATTTTAAAATGTCAAAAGTCTAAATCTAAATTATCATAGAAACAGTATAGATTCTTATGTTGTTTTCTTGCATTTGTAGTCTTTCCCATTAAAATTCAGTTCCAGATGTTCACCTTTGATCACTTGACACTCTGGAGTATTGTACAAACAACTCTGGACACCATCTTCTCAGTTCCTCAAACCCTACACTTTCTGAAGATATACGTTGAAACAGGATGACATTAAGCAACCTGTACCAAATTCAGTAGTCAAGATAAGGGGTACATTTTTTCTTTTACTCAAGAAAACAAACATTAAAAACAAACAAACACAAAAAACCATTCTTTTCAATATTCTCTCTTACTGTATCATCATTTTCCTTTGTGGTTGTAGCTCTCTCATGACCACCTCACTACATAGTGAAAGTAATGAATAAAGCAGCACTACTTATTAACTTATCAGTTAAGTGCAGGTCCAAGCTACTTACGAACTGAGGGTGCAATAGGCACTGTGACAAGGATGAAATGAATATGGTAAGCTTATCTAAAAATCATTTTCTACAGTCTTGGCTCCAAAATGCAGCCAATTCTTCCTCTTATGTATTTGTTTTACCAAACAGCTGAGCTTTCAGACAAAAAATTATGGAAGACAGCATTAAAACACAAGTCTGAATTTTAGATTTCACAGATCACCTAAAAGCCTTGTAAGCTGAAACAACATAACAATATTTCTGTCCTTACATTATCAGCTTTCTTATTACTCACACAAGTACAGCAAAACTTCTGTGAGTGTTCTGGGGCTCGCAGAAGTTAACTATTTAATGGAATCATACAATCAGTTAGATTGGAAAAGATCCTCAAGGTTGTGAACACCAACTGCCAGCCTGACTTACCACATCCTATCATGGAAACATACCCCTTAGTGCCAGCCACATCCACACGTCTCTTAAATACCTACAAGGAAGACACTCCACCACTTTCCTGGATAACCTGTTCCAATGTTTGTTCATCCCCTCCCTTAAGAAATAATTTATGATATCAAATCTAAATTTCTTCTGGTGCAACTTAACATTCTTTCTTCTCATCCTATCACATCAACTGCCCTCCAGAGATGAAGTATCACATTACGTTACAAAAAATGATTTGTTCTAGGGTTTAATCTTATTTCCTTGAGATTTTCTCCTGAACCCACAAAGTTTTATCTGAGCACATCATATGGGTTGTAATTACAGAATTACTTTGTCAAATTTATTTGTTATTTGAATATATTATGTGACCAAAAATACTGATATAAATGAAATAAGGAAGGAAAAGTTTAGAGAAGAAAAATCATACCTCATATTCTCTAGAAGGGTGAAAGCATGACTGAACCAGACATGTAATGGCTCTCATCATAATTAAATCATGAAAGTATCAAGTTTTACCTTGCTACAAACTCAAAAAGAATCAGTGAATATACCTCATTTTATTTTCTTAAAGCCCCAACTCTTATACTGAGGGATGTTTTACAGCACTGGAGTTGGCTTAGAATTTCTGGTGGGAATCATTTACTCTGGTAAGCAATAACAGCAAGAACATTTGAGATAGAGCCAGTTTGGGATCAGCTTCAGTGCAATGCTGAGAAAGAATATAAGCATGCATTTTAGGTCTATGCCCCTCAGTTGGTTTGACACATTGTTCTGCAAATATGTGATGTCTCAGAAAACAATACAGTGTTTAATGAAATATAGCAGTTATTCCCCAAGACACAAATGCTCTACAGAATAACCTGTGTGTGAAGTAAATTTTTAGTGGTTGTTTACCCAATAATATCTTATAGCAATATATTCAAGTACACCCATGTAGAAACATATAGACAGTACAAGACTGTGCAGTTCTTAAACACTCGGAGTAATAGCTAAATATTGTAATTAATGGTTAATTTAAACGTCTAAGATTAGCAAAATTAATCACACAGTACAGAAAGACTTTGCAAGTAGATAAGAAAAATTTTATAGGGAACAGGGATGAGGTTGCATTGCCATTAGCCGCACTCTGTGATAACTCATTAGGTTGGCTTTTGCCAAAGAAGTCCAACCTAAGTATGTGTGTGTAGTAGCTGAAACATAAAAAGCGAGAAGGAAGCTCCTGCTGGGAACATGGGGAGAAGAGCTCTTAGAATTCTCTACAAAATGGCTAGAGAAATGTTTGGGAATATGTTCCCCTGTGGAGTTCAGTAGCAAAGTAACCATTAAATAGCCAAAATCATGACACAAGCAGAGGAGAAAGACAAAAGACAAAAAGCTTCTACAGCAGCTCATGTATTGTGTTAGTGACACAAACTACAGCACTGGAACTCATGGTCATTACTGGTTAAGTTTCTGTTCCACTGAGGTAGATTTGCAAAGCATTAAGAGCAATCACAGGTCTAAAAATAAGAATAATAGATATTATTTAGAGGAAATGCAGAGTAATTAAAATAAATATAGAAAAATTGTCTATATATATATATTACTACAAAGGAAACAGAAAGTCAGGAAATCATCTTCTCCTGCTACTGTAAGTAATAAAAGTTAAAAATAAAATTACGAGAAGAAAGTGCTGTCTTGTTTATGTTGAATTTATGGATTTATGGGAAAGGAGCAGAATCTCAGATTCTACACTGGAAAGCCAGCTCAACAGCACACTTTCTACATCTTACATAAACCCCACCAAAAATAAAAAGTCTGACAAGCCATAACGCTTACAGTGGAACAGGAGCCAACTCCTCTTATAGCAACACTGATTTCATGAAATGTTCATCTTTTTCAGTAAAATAGACTACAAAGATCAAATGGGATCAAATAGTAGGTAAGAAGGTGCCATCTTTGCCCTGAGGCTTTGTACAAATGGATTCTACATCCCAGACTTCCATCTAATGTTTTCTTGTGCCTTGTTATCTTAAACTGCTTAATGAGCTCCATGCATAGCTTCACACTCCTGCCATAAATTTTCTAGTAAACAAATACTGCACGTTGCATTTCTCCTATGATTGATGGTATTCCAAAAGAGAAGAGAAAAACACATGACACATTTTCTTCACAGAAAGGTAGTGTCAGTGACCAGTAAGGGCAGTGAATAAGTAATATTTTCTCTATATGTGAGCCATAAATCTCTTGGAGGTCATATAAAGGTTTAACACTAAAGCTTTCAATGAGAAACAGCTCAGGCACCGGAAGTCTGGAAAATGAGAGCAACTGTTATTACTTACCCCAATTGTTACACTTCCTAGAAAACTTAGTTTCTAGAAACAGTTCACCTCCTTCAAAATGAGGATGTCAATAAGCATAGTTGGCTTTTGTTCTCCTGTTACAAAGGAACTGGTTACTGCTGAATGGTGGAGATCACCTAAATGAGCTGAAAGGGACCTTAACTTACAGAAAGTTGCACAAATGCAACAAGGCAAATAGTTCATTGTTCCACGGCCATTTCTCTTCCTCTCGCTTTTCTTAGGAAGCTCCTGCCTCCTGTGTCCCCATACACTGTTTGAATTCCCTGAACAGTCATTTGGTTGTGCTGATGTAATTCCACTTACTCAACAGACCTCAAGGCCTAGATCAAATAATTTCTTGTAATGTAATGTTGCCTGTAGGTCTGCTGGCAACGCTATTTCTGATATAAACCAGGATGTTGTTGGTCTCCTTGGTCACCTGGGCACACTGCTGGATCACATTCATCGGGAGAACTACAAGATTGTCAACCTAACCTTGGGGCCAGGAAATGTTATGGAACAGATTGTCTTGAGGGATATCACACAATACGTGCAGGACAATTAGAGGATCTGACCCAGTCAGCATGTGTTCATGAAAGGCAGGCCCTGCTTGACCAAACTCTCCTACAGCAGGGTGACCTGCCTGGTGGATGAGAGAAAGGCTGTTGATGTACATAGATTACGTAGACTTCAACAAGGCCTTTGACTCTGTCTCCCTCAGCATTCTCCTGGAGAAGCTGGCAGTCTGTAACTCGGACAGGTACACTCTTTGCTGGGTAAAGAACTGGTTGGAAACCAGGCTCCCAGAGAGTGGTGTAATCCAGTGGTATTCCCCAGGGGTTGGTATCAGGGCCAGTCCTGTTTATTATTACTTCTCCACCACATTAATAAAAACATATGCAAGTTCAAATAAGCCATATATAATAGAAGACTATGCTTACATTTCCCTCACATCAGATTAAATCCTTTGAAAATCAGATTTTATTCTTCAACTTTAAGAACATTTCTCACACCGTGATTTTAACCAAACTGTAACAAAAGAGAATAACTATTGCAAATATCTGTAGTTCTAGCTTATACAGATTTTCTTAGTGATATTCATCTGTTACTTGAATTTCATCAGTTTGTTAACTGGGACAGTGGAAAGATCATTAGAAAAGCATTTCTGGTGGCATTCTTTCTGAAACACAATTAGACAAAATAAATTCTGAGACTATTACAGAAAAATAACTAAAAAAAAAAAGCAAGGAAGAAAATCTTCCAAAACACAGAGTTCAGGAAAGGTAAAAGCTACTAATTGATCTTGAATTGATATGGGAGAGGTTCTTTAGCTAGTGGAAACTGATTGCCTGACTATGACACAGTAGAGTGTGGCAGGTACAGCATGGTGTCATCATTATTTCAACATAAATTCCTAAACTCAATAGACACTTCCTACTTTTTTGTTGTTCTTGTTTATCTTGTTAATTATAAATTTGATTTAATCAAGTGAATAACCATTGATTTCAGTTTGTGACCAAGTTGGATTCATAAATTTTATATTCAGCTTGAATTTGATTTGTTCTTGCTCTAATACAGATCAACTCCATTTGTTGTATGAGACCCCATTTATTTTTTTTTCTTTTTGAACTATGATAACTTGAAATTCAATTGTTAAATGACCATCAGTTCTGTCTCAAATTACTTCTTCTACTAAAAGAACACTTATTGTTCACCTTCTTAATCTTAAAGTTAACATTTTGCTTCAGTAAAGTAAAGGATTACAGTAGCTTTCAGATCTGTCACCTGTGGAAAAGAGTCCAAATTCCTAAATTTTTTAAGCCTTCATCGTGTGCTTCAGCCTGTTCACTTGTAAAATAGGAATAATGATCAAGAAATACAAGCTGTGAGGATAAACAAATGATCTACTCACTTTTAGAATATTCTGCTTTTAAGCATGATGTCTTGCTAAATAAAACCATTTCTGAGTGTAATGCTCAGATAAACTGAGCATTTTTTTTTTTGTGGTGATTGGTTATGTAACAACTTGGTAAGCACGCTGCATTATGATGCAGTATATTTTTGAGTATTGATCAGAGGCTCACTGTGTTCAGGGAGGCATCTCTTGTTTCCTTAAGCATCAAAAGGAATTAATGACTGTGAAGTAGTCAAATAATCTTGTAGTCAGCACAGAAAGAAAAATCGCAGATACACATCAAGAAGATTAAATAAAGGTACTACTACCCTCATTTTGTCATAAATCTGAATAATGTAGAGCATCCTTTTACTCTTTTCATTATAGATTGTGTCATAATATAATAATGTTAGAAAACTACTATAAATAATAGAAGGGCTGCTCTGAAAGTGATACCTCCTATTTTGTTATATTGGCCAATGATGTCAGAGGTAGTATCGCAGAAGAGGTTGAACATTCCCACCAATACTCCATTGCATTTTGTTACTGTGTGACAGATGGAAGCAGAGAGGCAGTCTGGCAAAATGGCATCTGATGTGGAAGTGCATATGAAGGAAAGGTATGCCATAGTGTTTTGTGACTGAGAATTTGTTCTATTTAATGGTGTAATTGTGCTTTTCGTATCAGTTGTAATTTCTACAGAATTAAATAGGAGGCATTACTTTTGCTGCCACAGTATATCCATAATGACAGTATATAATGGGCTTTTTGGCCAGTATAAAGTAATGCTTTAACATATTAGAAATATATTTTCAACGTAGTTCACTTATGTCAGCTACTACATTTTATGTCATATAAAATCAGCTTTATCTGTACAGAATAAAATGTAGGTATTACCCCCAAAACAATTTTTGACTTAAATCGGTTCAAATACATGTATGGCCAAAAATAACTATTTGTTGGATTAAAATAATCTTCAGTCCAGAGAGACACGTTATATCCAGGTCTGCCTGGTGATGTGGACTGCTTCTTTGCCATCTGTTCCTAAGCAGGAAGAACACAGGACTGTTCCGCCAGAGGGAATTCCTTCCCAAAGGCTGATATTTGGCAGACATAGTCTCCATACTGATGCTTTACAGAGCAGTAGGAAGCATTCTCAGCACCTGTGTCTCAAGGTGCAGTTCCCTTTTATTTACCTGTATACATGTTCTTCTGAATTTTTACCTCTAGTGATGTAGTCAGTCCTGTGGTGTCACTGTGACTCATCCTCAACACCAGAGAGGTTTGAAAAATAAAAAGAAGCCATATCTAGCAAAACTTGGTATTAAAGTTTTACACAATGCAAGCAAAGAGAGCATGGCAAGACAAAACAAACAAACAAAACCAACATAAAATATCATCCTAATCATAACGTTCTATTTTACGCTTACAATTATGTTTAATTATACCCTTCATGTAAATGCCTTTCAGTGGTTTTCTGCTGTTAGACCATAAAGTCATGCTCCATAAAATTGTGCAACCTTCACACACACCTCCACAAAAATAACTTTCTTCTCCAGCTACTTTGATATGGCTTTAAATGGTCTGGGGAGTTCTAGCTGCATTCAGACACCTTGTGTATGTAAATCAGTTTCACTTTGCTCTTTTAATAATAATATTGCTTAGACCAGGCAGGCCATCCTGTAATCTTCAATTCTGGTTACTTTTATTGATCAATATCTTCACAATAAACATTATACCATACCTCAGATATAAATAAAAGTTGTGTGTTTGATCTCTGATGCATTAATTTCTCACAGAGACCTCACCTCCTATATGGATACAAATGACAAAGCAATAAAGAGTTATCTGCCTGATGCATCTGAGAGTAAGTTCTTCTCTTCCTCCCTCTTTCCTCCTTTTACATGATTTCTTCTGTCACCAGAGGTTTAAAGTAGTTTGGAGCTGAATTATTGTTAGCTATCAATTATTAACGCTAAATAAACAGCTAATCCTTTCAACTTCTCAAGGTGTCAAGGGGATTAAATAAATGAAAATTACCAGGTACCATTTATTGTGATCAACATTTCCACCACATTCTATTCTACTGCAGCCAAAGTAAAATTTCCAATAAATAAGCATTAAAAATACAATGCAGGAGCCTGGAATAGGTCAGCAACCAACATTCAGGAAGATGCCAGAATATTCAACCTTACAAAGAATAAATATCCCAAACTTCAGTATCAGATAAACAGCTTTCTGACACCTGTCACTTGAGAAAAACAGTATGAGTAGCCCAATAGGTAAGAAATAAATGAAATAATAATGGAGAAATAACAACGCAAAACAAAAGTGTCAGATGAACAAAACAATAACTCAAGAGAGAGGGAGAAAAGAGACACTGAACAACTTGCATCTTGACACACTGAAGAAGTGAGCTTTTCTACCAGATTAGGAAAGAATTTAGGAATCATAGCAAGTTTAAACACAAAGAAGTCATCAGATTTCCCCACAAAATATATCAGATTAATACAGTATTCTCAGTCATGGAGAGGAAATGAGTAATGCCAGTAAGGACTGCCTAGTCCTGTCTAGCTCCTTTATGTTTGATTTCTCAGATCATTCCAAAGATCCAGTGATCTGTTCTTCTTATGTCACAATATTTAGGTTTTTTTTTGTGAAATATTAAAGGAATTTCTACTAAGTTATCTTCTCTCCATTTGTTTCTTGAGTGTAATTGACTTTGATTGTATCTGAGGGCTCTTTAAGACAAATCCCTAGAGCTCTCTTCTTTATAAGTAAAATTACTGAACAGAACAGAAACTTCATAGTTCACATTTACAGATACAAAGAATATAAAAAAATTACTTAGTTGAGCATTCACTTTGCCTGCTAGCAACGGACACTACTTACATAGTCTTGCACGAAAAATATCCTTGTTTTGGACAGTAGTCACTAGCCATATGGAGCTAGTTGTGAAAACACAGGTCAGTATCTATAGCAATTCAGATCACAAGCTTTTTTTCTAACCACATCTATGTTAATTGTTATTAGGTTAAAAGCACTTCTACTTTTGATTAGAATATCTCAGTTCTTCTGCTCTGTTCCAAACTCTGGGATGTGCCTCAGTCTCATATGGAGTATGTTTGAGGGCATAACTAATACTGAAGCTACATATCCTTTCATTTAATTTGAAAGGCTTGAACTTTTCCACAGAACACAGAACAAAGCTGGTTACTTAGCTGATAGGAAGGAAGAGTAAAAACAGAACAAGCAGTGACTGCTATGAATTTACTTAAAGATAACTTAGCTGGAGAACAGTGATTGCCACAGAAATGAAAGTTAAAACCATTCATCTTAAAATAGACCAAAAATAAGTATTTACCACACAGAAACAGAACAGTGAATATATATATTCAATTATAGATACTTAGTACTGATATAAGATCAATATCACTGACTCAAAGGAAAATGAAAGTGTTTTACCAAAATTATAAATTAAATTTACCATCAAGATCTTAAGTTATATTAAAACAATATTCTTATCTCCTCCTTCTATGAATGGCCTTTCCAACACTAGTCCACTTGACACAATTTAACCAGTAAATCAGGGACTGAAACATCAATCCTCTAAGCATCCTGTTTCTCATTAAGAATAGGGGTGGATAAGTTCAAACTATTTATTATGTTGCAGATGAATATATCTCATGTTATCATATCATTTCACTTTCTTTCCCCATTTACCCAGAAGAGTTGTAGTTTCTTTACTCAGTGTAAAATCTGGCATCCATTTTGCTTTCTATGACATCGAGGTTAGATTTATTAAAAAAAAATTGCAAACACAAATTAGAAAAATGTCATGACAAACGACGCATTTTGTAGATAGAGAAATACACCAGGAAAATATCTGAAACACATCTTAGCCTGGATTTCAATGATTGTAATAATTATCAACCTTTTCTTGTCTTTTGTTTACACTAAATTGCTTGTGACCAATTGATGTTTTTATTTTATTTTTTTTCCTAAACACTACTGGAACCTCTTTATCAAAAAAGCTTATTAACTTATTTCTTCTACACGATTAAAAAAAAAGGTCTGGAGAACACTGTGTGGAAAAGCCTTGAAAAACAGTATAAAATCAAATTTATGACCATTTACAACTTATTTGTATTAATCTGGGAGGTAAAACTTCTCTTTCCTATATCAACCAGTTCTTCTGTCACACATACTTTCTCATAACTTCTAGATAAAAGCAGAATTATTTAGGCTCTCTTTTTCTGCCAGCTGTAGGTTATACAGAGACAAAACTCTCATTGAGTTATGTGAGTGTAGTTCGGCCTGTTTTCTGGCAGCTTCCAAGTCTGGCGAAGCAGGGAAGCAATCTGTGAATTGTAGTAGTGCAATCTCTGAACGGTTTTAATTAATAGGTGCCAGAGAGCTGGACAGAGTTCATCAGCAACAAAAGGAAAGGTATTTCCCAGAGACATTTGAAAGCTCAGTCTAATGTTCAACCAACCAAATCATACATTCTCCTAAGCAAAGAAAAAACTTTCCTAATTAAATGATGTTTTGTGCTTTTTGGGTATATGAAGACATGTGGGGATAGCACCTTATGAAAACTTCTGCATCAAAGATCCCATTTCATTTTCCACCGGGGTAATTTCCCATTGTTAATATACTTATTCTCTGCATATATTAAGGCACATAAATTAATGAAAACAGTAGATCAGCTTGTCAGATATTATGTAAAATATCATAGGATATGATTGGTTGAGTACATAAACTGCGTGTTTAATAAACTTAATTATAACTGAAGTCCAGTAAATACATACATAGCATGGACATACTAAAAATTAACTAGGCTCATATGTACACCATATAGATGAGCTTTTGGGACAACTGAGAGATTTTATTTTCACTGACTGGTAATTCTTGTCTGAACAAAGGAAGAAGCATTACAGTAATGCTAAGGGACTACCGATCTATAGTTTTCACATTCTCTTGAATTTCTGAAATGTTAGCTATACAAATATCCATACTTAAGGTTCAGGAGAGGAAGAGAGTCTCCAAAAACACAACAGTTAAGCTTCTAAGAAAAGAATGAAAGTCAACCAAACAAGGTTATATACAGGTAAAAAATAAAGCTAATAAATCTCCTTGTAAAGCAACATTTTTGAATTTTAATTTTTTTTATGTGGCTTATATGCTGGCATTTTCGTAAGTCTTGTAAAGATTGTACATTTTTTATTTACGTTCTTGAACATGTTTAAAGGAAAGCAAGAAAAGCCCTGTAAGATATAGCCCCAAATACTCCCTCACACAAGGAAAGGGGTAAAAAGTCAGAAGACTTAATATGAAAATTCAAATGGCATTCTGTACTAGTTTTCTGCTACATGTGACATCCATGAGCTTTAAGAGCAGGCAGTGCAACAACATTCTAGCATGAATTACCTTTTCGGTAGGTTTACCGTCATGGGAGGTGATGTTTCTCCTTGTTTCCCAAATTACTCTTGGATCTTTTCATCCTACTAGCCCATTGGAGAATACTTTGCAGAATTGCCTGGACCACCTCACAGCATTCACCCTGTGAAAGAAATACATTTTGAAAAGCTGTGATACATCAATTAAATCTTCTAGAGACATGATAATCTAAAGACACAAAAATAATAAGTAATGTAGACTAAAATTGGATATAGAGGAACAGTCATTACACTTTCAGAGCAGGTAGGAGTTGTAAGATATGCTATTCCCTCATCATACTTGCACGTGTAACACAATTGCTAAAGCACTGTTAATCTAGGGAGGACTTTAAGATACAAATACGAGAAGAAATTTCAAAGGAAGCAATTAGTCAATGTGATCACCTAATCTTGCATATGAAAATCTTGCCTATTAGGAATGCCTACTGCATTTTTAAATCCTTTAGAGAAATAAGAAGGGTGAGTGTTACTGTTATATTTCTATAATGAATAGCTTCAACATATATCCAGGGTATGGTGATAGAAAGGACATTTTTCACTTATCTTTAGCAGCAGCAAAACACATACTTCTTGATGATGAGGTATACCCCTAAGCATTTGAATCTACCTTGGAGAATTAAATGCAAATTGTGACGGAACTGAGACAAAAAACTTGAAAAAAATTACCCTGATAAATAGTTTTTAAGTTATATCCTGGATAAATTGGGCCTATCCTATTTAAATCAATGAATAAATGAACATTATAAATAGTTATCATACATGTAATTTCATAGCTTGTAAGCACTAACAGGCATGATATAGAAAACAGATCTTTCATTTCAAATCTTATAAAATCACTACTCTTTTACTAAAGAAATATAAACTTCACTGCTTCTTGTTTATGACAAAAAACAATGGAGAAAATGGTGACTCTAGATAACCCATACGCCACTGATTCTGTTTTTCAAAGGCCCAACTGCTTTCTATTCCTTTGGCCTCGGCTGCCTAGCAACCTCCACAGAGCTTTCTTAGTCTATACTAATTCTGGGCAGTTTATATTTATATATTTATTTATGAGAATGTCTGTAAGAAGGATACAGAAACAAAAAGCTGTTTGTTCCTTCCTTTTAACACTGGACCCTAAATATGTCACCTCAGTGGCTCAGTGAAGCACACAGTCCTTGACTGTGCAATGAAAGTTACCTACCCCTCTGAAATCACTTGGAAACTAAGAAAATCCCACTTCACATGAGGCAAAATATGAATCTCTGTGAGAAGCTCCTGTTGTAATGGTCACTGATATTTCTTACCTTCCATGTTAACTTGATTCTTTGACAAGCTTTTTCACCCTGAAATTCTAGCTGCTTATGTAATGCTCCTGCTTTCATGCATCCTGGAGCTTTTACGTAAGATGAACAGTCTGTGCTGCTGTACTGAGTCACTAGCAGTTCCTGCATCATCCAAGCACTGGGGAAAAATGGAGATTAAACTGATTCTCCAAGTGTCTGTACTGCAACGTGGTTTGGAAGGAGATGGGACTACTTATAATAGGTAGTTTGAAACTAGATATAGACTGTATATCAATTAACCACTCAGCAGCTTTTCTTAGAAAAGACTATTTCCTCAGGGTTTTTTCCTTTATTATTTTTTCAAAACTGAGGGCTAAATAGAAAATGTACTAACATTATATAAGAAAACACTTATTTTCTTGTTAATTCTATTTAAATACCACTTTATAAATATTGTTAGATCAATTTATACTCTGATTGACACATTTCTCTTTAATCAGAAAAAAAAGCACCAAAACAACAAAGGAAGGTCAAGGATGAGTCCTAATCTGTTTTTCAGAATACTGTAGTAAAGGTAAGACAAGTGGTCATATCTTGTGGTCACATGTCAAAGATGTGGCTTTCAAGTCACACTAGTTCTGACTAATGAACTCATATGGAAAAGTTTCTATTTACTTTTAGATCAAACTGAAACAACCTGAAATATAACAAATATGTCTCTTGGGACATAACAATATGCGTTGATCCCTCCATTACATTTTTTTCTGATTAAGTTGACCTGTAGCTGCATTTTAAAGTAAAGGAGCAGAGCAAATCAGTGATAGAAAATGAAGCTGAAACTAGGGCTCTTAACATCTACTTTCGGCTGACTACCAATAGAGCTATGCATAAAGAAAAGGTTATTTTAAACAGAATAAACAACTACCATGAAAAATCTATTAGGTATATGCAAAAAGAAAAGTGTCTGCATCAACATACATTAATTCATGACTTGTTGAGACCATGACAATTATAAGATTATGCAAGGCATCAATATTAATTTACCCCAAATTTAACAGTACAAAGTAGGTTTTTAAAATAAATTCTGCATATTATTAAAAAAAAAAGCAAATCACAAAATTGAATTGTAATATTGCTCAGCAAAACAACATACAGACAACTACATGAATAATAGAAAGGGATTCAAAAATAATCTACTGGGTAAAAAGGTTCATTCTTAAAGGCATTTATGAGCTGTGAAAACATCCATGGAAATAGATGTGCAAAGGGATTCATTAAACAGGAGAAACAGAATTTTTCTATTCAAGGAGTCACTAGAGACAATTTTCTAAGTTGTCTTACCTCCATTATTCCAAGCAAAGACATAAGTTTATAGTTTCTCACAAAACTAAATTTATAGTCCTGAGAGTTACTATAATACAAGACACTGTGAGTATAATAAAGTAGTTGCTTATTAATAAGCAGTTTCCTCACTTTTTAAATAGTTTATCACTTTTTACAGAGTATCATTATGAAAACAAAAATGAAGAACTTGGTGTTTCCTACTCTTGTAAAGCATAGTCATGGTTCAATTCTTGGAAATAAATCTAATGAAAAAAGCAGAAGCTTATATTTGAGTATCTATTTTTCCATTTACTTTTGTAAGCGGCCTTCTTTCAATAAGTACAAGAACATAAAAATTGAAAATTGAAAAGAAAGATATTTTCCATGTACTTTTATATAAAATCTAACAATAGGCTTTCCTTCAGAAAGAAAAAAAAAATGAGAAATATGCCAAAGTAGTTATTGGAGGAGAAACTTTGGAAACGAGCAGAGATTACAGAAAAAGAAATCCCTCAAGATACATTGAAGAATAAGTAGCAAGTAGTCTCATCATCATTTCTAAAAACAATACTTAAGTTTATGTATAAAATCTAGTACATTTATACTGGCAAATCTCACCTGCCATGCATGTATGTGAACAAAGAAGAGATATACCAAAAAGACTGATTTGAGCCACCATTCTCCCTTCCTCTGTTCTTCCAAAGAAAAGAAAAGAGATGCAAAATAGCTTAGCTTTCTGGAGAGGAACTAAAACAAAATGCCATGTGAAAGAGTGATTGGACAAAGTACACTGAGGGAAAAGAAGTGTAAAGAAAAATAAGAAAGTAATATTATTGTTAACATATAGTATAGTCCTAGCTTGAAAGAACTTGCCAAGAACTTGCCAAGAAGAACTGTAAGAAATCTTTTGCGAAGTCAATATTATCAGACCAATGTTCATTTCCTCAAGCGCACTCATTTTATTCCAGACTTATGGTAGTATAACAGAACCTTTGTCTTTAAATTCTATCTAATAACTTATTAAGGCAATGAGTAACACAAGCTCATTGAAGTTATAATCAGGTCTTTGTAATTGTTTTCAAAGCTGTTATTTTTATAAATTGCAATGGGATGAAAAATATCTGGAGTAAAAAAAGACTTACTAGAGAAAAAAACACATGGTATCAAGGCCTACCATGTTGACACAGTGAATAAACAAAGACAAGAAACTAATAGCTACACAGTTCCTCCTATTTTTAATAAACATTCGGAGTTCAGATATCCAAATGTATCATTAAGAGCACAACATTCAACTAGCAAATGTGAAGAGGCTATTTCAGATGATCGATGTTACTACATCTGGGCCCAAGTTGCAATTCCATAGGAGTGCAAGTTCCACATCTCCCCTGTTTACTCCTGTGGAAGCCTTGGATACTCAGGGACATTTGAAACAGCAGAATCTGAATCGCAAAATGTGTGTGAGCTCTAGATATTTATGGTAAGTAACAAGTATGAGTAAAGTCAATAAAACAGGAAAACTGCAGTGTGCTATTTCCACAAAAGACTTTCAACAGTCCCAGAGGGTACAGAGGGAGAATACTACTCTGTACAGTTTCTTAAATGTAGAAATATATTTTTATAAACATTCTTACCATTAAAGATGGAAGTTAAATCTCACTTTCAAATAACTGCTGACTCACTGTGCAGGAAACCTAGCTATCTGTGTTTTGCTGATGATTTGAAAGGGCATTCTTGACAGTTTCTATTCCTCTCAATTGTTAATATATTCAGTAATTCCAAAGCTCTAATTTATTTTATACACTTATCAGATTATCTCTTATATACACTAAAGAGGCTAAATACCCACAATTCATGATTACTCACTGCAAGGTCATAACTACATTTTTTTCTGGTCTTTAACCCAGTAATATCCTCAGTAAGGATTATTCTCCTGTAGCAGTTCTGTACTGCACTTCTGATTTTTCTTCTTTCAAAAATACCAGATGGAAACAAAACAAAGAATAGTTTCAACTCCGCTATGTTGATATTTTTATACTTCTGCATCTGAGTTAAGCAGATGGAGATTAGGTAATTCTGCACAGCTATTCTCCAAAACAACTCAAGTTAAGGTATAAAAACCAGTTTCTAAAATCATATTCCAAGCTTTTCTATGTGACTATTACAGCAAATTCACTCACACATGTGTACTATTGATTGGAAATGTTTTGTACATCTAATCAATAATCTTGTTAATCTGCTCTGAACCAGTACTTCAGACTATTTGTTTTATTCAACATAACTAATACAAAACTGTGTGTGATTTATTTCTGAGCAAGAGTATAGAGTGAGAAAAAGGTCTGATGTCTTTTTAATGTGTATGTGTTTATAAACACAAAAAGGCATTAAAATATTTACCTCTGCCAATAGTCCTTCCATTTTTATGACTAGTTCTTTTGACTAGTAATAGTAGTCTCCAGACACTTGTCTGAAAAATGTCAGTTTATTTTTTTTTTAATGAAAGATTTAACAAGGTTTGTCTATGAATATACATTTTGGTGCTGTATACACAAATATGCATTTGTGTTAGCTTTCATCCCTGCTGTGTTAGTACAACACAGTGTGACATTCACAGACAGAAAAAAAAGATTGAAGAACATTTGACAGTGTTGTCTGGCATTTTAAATACAGCAAAACAAATAAATTAGTGCTAACTTCAACTGCTAAATTCAGTGTGGCAGACGTGAAACAGAGATTGGGATATGCAAGAAAAAAAAAAAAAATGAATCCAGGTGTACAAAGTAATAGAATGAGTTCTATTATATTCTTCTGAATTCTACCATTAGATCCAGACTTAGATTTTCCCTCTCTACTAGGGTATTTGATCTACCATCAGCTTAGTAACTTTGCTATAGGTCCCAAGCCTTGTCTGCTATACCATAATCTACCATAAGTGACAACCATCAAAGGAAGAGGTAAAGATCACTATCTTGGAAAAAAAAGAAAAAGAAAAGTACAATGATAGTCTTGAAAAGACATAGACACATTAAAATTCTTAAAGCATTTTTACTGAATTCTGGAAATCTATTTTAATCAGAAGATGCAAGTTCATTTATTTAAAAGTATCTAAAGCATTTTTCAAGATTAAAAAAAAAGTTATTAGTAATTATTCCTGATTATTATCAAATCATTATTCCAGCGTTGTTTTTTTTTTTTTTTTCAATAATCTTCTGCTGTTTTGTATGCTATTTATCTAATCATTTTAGGAATCTTTTACCTACTTAAGACACTGTTGCTGATTTATTTTTTTTTTAATGGAAATAAAATCTATTAAAAACAAATAGGAGTTTATCTGTAGGAGTTGCAGGACGTTCCTGCTTCATACAGATATTTTGCAGTCATATAGCATTTGTAATGTTAGAGGATTTCAGATAAATTAATATGTGAAAGACATATCCCATTACTTAATCTATTTTCTGTCTATCACAACCTCAAGATATTGCAGAAGAAGGTAATACCACTTGCTGGTGTTACACAAAAAAATATTTTTTTTTTTTTTCCGAAGATATATTATGTATGCCCAGAATTTAGCTGACAGATTACTTTCAGAATGATGCAAAGAATATGATTTGTCTTACATTAATGAAGAACAAATATTATTTTATCTTGTAAGTAAACAGCTACGCATCATTGCTATACCTGTGAGATTAATTCCAGGTAAGGTGAAAATTCATTTCTGCTGACTTGCTAGTTAATGCATAGCTAGTACATTTGAAACACATATAGTAAACTGAGACAATGCTCTTCTTAAATTATATTAACGATTATTATTTTTGTTGCTGTCAAAAAACTTAATTAGTGAAAGGTTGGAGAACAGCAATAACATTGCCTCTTCATTCACTCATTCATTCAATCATTCAGTCATTAGAAAATCAACATGGAATGAAAGAAAATGGGCATATAGTTCTGGAAAACAGTTCAAAATGAGACAGAAACCGACAATCCTCTTAGTTTCTGTGCTAAAGGAATAACCACTGCAGAAAAAGGAGAATACCTGATTTACAAACGTTCATTCAATTATTTTCTTATCAGCTACGGTAGTCAAGAGAAATGTCATTATATAAAGCTGATGTTTTCTCCAATAGTAAAGGGAATGAGAATGGAGTATTTTATAAACACCTCCAAGGTACTGATAAATGATGACTATAGTTATCTGCGTCACAGGCATAGAAAAGAAGCTTCTGGCCCATTGCTAATGCCATAAGCAACGCAATCATTCCAACTGTTATGACACGTATAGGAGAATACTTTGGGGCTAAACCATGTCTAGTTTTGTTGTTGTTGTTGTTGTTGTTATATGCTTTACTTCACACACTCCCAAAACACAGCATTAAGAGTTTCTTCCTCCTAAACATATGCTACAAAATAATTTTTACTGAAATAGCAAATTAATGTATATATTCACAATTAATATACATATTTATAGATATATATTCATAATTAAGTAGATTTCGGACTGAATAGTGACAAACACTACTTTCCTGAGTAGATACAAATATGAAAAAATAAGAATAATATACAGAGTTACCTTTACTTTTTCCTATGTGTGAATGAAATTGTCAAAAGTGAGATAATTATTGAGCTAGTCTACAGTTGTTTTATTTTTTTATTTTTATGTATTGCATGTACATAATGGTAGATATGTTATATAGATACAGATAGATAATGATCCGCATACACATCCTAAGAAATATTGATAACTCAGAAAGAATTTTCTGTACAACAGCCACGGCAATGTTAATTAAGCAAATGAAAATATCTCCTTAAGAGCTGGCTTCTTTCTGTGATCAGTCACATTAAAGAGAAATAGGGCTAATGTTATGGTCTTATGAGTGCTTTATGTATTCTGACAAACCAAACGAGGTTTGTCAGGAGAAGCTCTAGGCAGCATGGAACTGCTGCAATTTTACATCTCATTGATTATCACAATGGGAATTGAAAACAATTCTCTGTTTTCCACATGATATAAAAAAATACTATTGCAGATCTCAGAAAAATATTCAGATCCTCCAGTAGAAAGAAAATGAGGAAAAAAAACCTTGTACAGCATTGTTTCCTCGTGAATTTGAGTCATGCCCATCTGACCTTTGTAAAGGCTAATAATAAAGCAATAAGGTAACACACAGTAAAGCATGTCATCCAGCGAGCACTTCTGCAATAAGTTACATGGAACAAAAGGGTAGCTCAATGCCCTAAGGCTTTGGGGATATGCTTATTTTGTGGTAAGTGCATCCTGCATACCACCAGAATTACAAAGACTATATGGGAAAGTGCATGTCACAATAAACAATATTGAAAGTATAAGTATCTAACAAAGTTGTCAAGAAGATGATTTTTTTTTATTACCGTTATATTGTCAGTCATTGGCTGGGTTCATCTTCTAGAGAGATTTTATTTGAAATTTTCAGGAAACTGAACATACAGAAATCTCAAATCTTTCCCCACTTCTTCAGTGATCTGTTTTTACTGGATCCATGAATCACAATCCACAGAATATTATCATTTTATGAGGGATGGAATCACATTCTAAGCACAGCAAAACAAACTCCCAAACCATACTGAATAATCTATGGTGACAGCAGTAGAAGTCTGCTCTAAGCAGAGATTGCAAATGGCATATGTAGTACCATGTGCTAAGCAAGCTGTGATATTCACTGGCCCTTGGAGATGCCTAGCAACCTTCAGTAGCATTTAGTGGGAAAAAAAGGTTTTCAGCATTATGCAGAATTAGATTCTTAATGAAGATGCTTACCCAGAATCAATTCTAGGGCAATAAGGGACAGATTTACGAATGGGACTGGTAGGTCAGGTTGACGGTTGGGCTTGATGATCTTGAAGGTCTTTTCCAACCTAGATGATTCTTTTATTCTATGATTCTAACTCCAGTAAAGAAATGTAAGAAATCCTAAGAGTTCCCTTAACTCCTTAAAATCAAATGGATGAAGGCATACTTGGCTCATAAGAAAGTCCTTAGCTACTTACTACAGTGACAGTGTCAAAAGAAAGTCTCTATGTATACTGGTTTCTGCCAGACAGAGGTGGGTATTTTTTCCTTCATGATGTCTGGTATGATGCTATTATTTGGCTTTGGGAGAAAAACAATGTTAATAAAACACTGATGTTTTTAGTTGTTGCTGAGCAGAACCAAGGAACTTTAAATTTCTTGTGCTGTCCTGCTAGTGAGGGGGCTGAGGCACAAGGAGCCAGTGGAAACAGGACCAGGACAAATGATCTAAACCGTCACATGACATCTTGCAAAAAAAAAAAAAAAAGCCAAACATTTAACACAGTGAGGATTTGGCTATAGAGCAACCATTACTTGGGGACTGGCTGGGCAACAGTTTGCTGGTGTTGAGTTTCTCTTCCTTTTCTGTCTTAGTAAATAGTTTTCATCTCAATCCACAAGTTCTACATCATTTTATTTTTTTCTGATTCTCTTCCACCATACCACTGGGAGGAGTGAGTGAGCAAACAATTGTGTGGTGCTTAGTTGTCTGGTGGGTTAAACCACAACACCACATTAAAAATAATGTTGGACTTCTTACCAAATCAGGTACCAGAATATCCAAGTTCTGAATTTAATCATGCCTTTCTGATATTCTATCATAAATATCTTACTTATATTGATATACTAATACTACACCAATTCCACACAAGTAAATTCAAGTCAGATACATTTTCAACACATTATCATATAAGCAACAGTAGTATAACAGATTAACGTAATGTAAGACAATACAAAACCCAGAAAATAAAGGTCCAGCAAATTGAAAATATTCCCATCAAGAATATCCAGTAACAGGAAGCTAGATGTAAAATTGAAACACAATCACTCCCAATAACTCTTTCTGGAACATACTGCAGTCTTCATATCAAATAAAACTAGATCTGCACGGCAAAGAAACATGTCAATCAAAGAAGAAACAAAAGTCAATGATGCCAAGGTCCATAGACCACCAATCTGACAATAAAACAAAGCTATCAGATGTTTGAGTTCAGTTGCTGAGAACAGCAGCAGAACAGAGAAATCCAGGAAGAATCCTTTCCTACTGAGAAGTCTGCTTTTGAGATCACGGAAGTATCTGTTACCTGTAGGACCAAAAAGCTCTAGTATAAATGATAGTTCTCTTAGAAGCACAGTAATTTCATCCGCCATCTTAAGCACACAAAATACAAGAATAAATTTAGGTATAAAATGTCCTTTTAGGGCACAGAATTTCCTGATCCTTTGATTTAATGCAACATAGACAAAACAAGACTGAGAAATACATTGTTGGGCCAGGCTCTCTGATTCCAGGTAAAGAAAGAGCAGCACAATCTGATAAAGTTAAAAAGAAGTGTTGTATGCAAGCCAAAACCAGAACGCACTGAACTGAGCATTTATTTATTCTCTAACAGCAGGAATCTTGTTCACAAGGGATTGTGTGGTGCATATAACAACATCCATGACAGTTATTCTCATCCACTGGTCATTTGTTTGAGGGGGAGTCATTAATGCTAACAATAATACTAATGATATAATTACCATCCTTGGGTTATATATGTTACATTAGCAAGCTATCATCTATTACTTCATACAGTATTGCTGCTTCACACAACATAGTCCATTACAAACATACTGCAAAACTAACAGCAAAAACCACACACTTTTCTTAGATTTTTCTTTCATGGCATATATGTACATAAATTAAACCTTATAATACCAACAGCAAGTGAAATGTATTTAAAAGGAGGGAAAAAAGAAAAAAAAAAAGAATACTTTTTTATTTCAATTGATTATGAAAGTTTGTAACACTAGTAAAGACCTTTAGATTGCCTACTCTCTACTATAACTGGTCAAAAACACTCATGGCCTCAACTGTTACAGATGGACTTCAGCTGCCATGAAATCACTAACCTGATAATAATAATCACTGCATGAGTTCAATAAAGAAAACACTGAAATTTGGACCATTGTCATTTCATGAATGCAATGCTCACATAGTGTAGTTGACAACGTATCATTCTAATATACCATAGAGTGCAAATGTCTACAGCTAGTGAGAGTGCATTTGAATATGTATACGAAATATATTCTTGGGTTACTTGTGCAATATATCATAAATTTTGTTCCTTCCCCTATTTTTCTGTGAAATATGAATAATATTAACATTTTTGTTCCTTCTTTTGCAATTCATTGAAAAGATAATATATGCATTGTGAGATTTTGTTTTTTATTTTTTACTTTTTTGAGCAGAAACTGTTTGTTACTTGTTTCTGAAAAAAGTCTGTCACATTAGAGATGCAGCCACAAACAGAAAACACTGCAGTTCAGGTCAATTTGTCTCACAAAAAATGCTCTTCATCTGAACTGTTAAAATAAAAATCACACACCATTAAGCTATAGAAGAAATGAAATACTCATCTGTACTCTTATATTTCTGCTCTATTGCAAGTTTAGCTGTTAAAAGGGTTAAATTAAAGCCAAAGTTGGTGTTACTATTACTTTTTTTTTTCTTTAAATAAAGACAGTATCTAAGATGTAAAAAAAAAAAAAAAAAAACTAAACTAAAACCAACCAAAAATAAATAAATTAACTTCTGGTATTCAGTGACAGAAACATAATGACCTGAACGTCAGAGCTACTAAGCTCCCAATGAATTCAAACACATGCACTGTTAGCATTTTGTAAATTCAGACTTTTAAGTAATTGGTTACTTATAAACCTGCATATCCAACACCATTAAAAAATATAGAGCAATTGTTTGATTTAAAAAAGGATGCATTTTTTAACCATCTCCTAAGAACTTGCATGTTTGCAGTTAGAGAACATGGATAAAATCTCATTAATGGAATTTTACAGAAGTGCTGATATCATGCTTTGTTATGCTGCGACAAACATTTTGTATGTAAATTTATCAGAATTAAATATAACAAGTTTGAATATTTAATTAACTTCAGAACTTTAAATCAAATATACATTTCTAATACAGATACACTGAATCTAACGCTGTATTAATGTCAATCACATGGAGAAAAAAATATCTGTAGAAATTTAAAGCAAATAGACAAAACCAGAAATTTTTCTTGAGTACAGCTTTTTTTCTTCAGGGAAGAGGAAGACCACATAACCAACTTTTGCACCTATCTTTATCTCCAACAAGAAACGATTGTCTGTAATAAGATGACAAATACAGTCACCACAGATTTGTCACCTTTATTTCTTGCTCATGAGGAAAGTTCATAGAAAGATTGAATGAACAAAAAATGTTAACAGTTTACTTCACAGTAACCTAGCCCACCAACTTGATCACATACCCTACTGTAGTCTCATGCATCTATGAGCCCAGAAATACCTAGTCTAATCACCTTACAACCAAACTGATAATAACAAGATGTTCAAAGATGAAACACTGATCATGTGACTAGAAGAACTTATTGTATGCGGACATATTAGTCCAACAGAACTAAGTAAAAAGATGTGATTTTATTAGTTATGAATATCTGAAGATTACACATGTAGAGGGAGAAAGTCTTTGGTATGATATAGGGAGAATGAAACTCCAAGTAAGAATGACAGTATAATGTGAAGGTAATGCACCGGATACTGGAAAATATTTCAGGAGCCTGAAATCTATCCTAAAGAAAATTAATTGTGAAACATAATCATGAAACGTTTGGAAATAAAGTAGATAAAGCATGAGATAGCAAGAAAAAATTGTATACTGATCTGAAAAGCTAAATGATCCATATTTGTTGTTTTTGTTTTTGTCTTTGAGATTACTTCCTCTAATCAACCATTCCGGACTGCCACTATTTTTAAAATTCTTTGTCTTTTTCTTTTTTCTCCCTTTTAAAAGGGTTGCCAGTATACATGTGAACTCATTTCTCTTCATTTCCTTCTGCTTTAAGGGAAGAATATATATATTCACTATGTTTACCCTAATGCTTTCATGTTTGATTTTTTCTTTATATTTGAAAACCTATTTTAAGTAACATCTGGACAGAGTGTTCAAAATTCCTCCTTTAAAATGTAGCTTTCTGCAGCTATATGATTTTTATAAGGTCACCCATCACAGTAATATCTCAATGACCTTATAAAAGTAAGGTACATGGATAAATGGGTTTGAGATGGAGAAAATGCTAAATACTGTGACTTTTTCTCACAGCCTTACATCCACAGAGTTCATTCATGAACAGCAGCCTGAGGCTCTCCAAGAGTTAGTGAAAGGCTTACAGACCTGCAAGCATTTTTATTAAAAAAAGATTCTATGCTAACATAAGCCATGAAAGTAAGATTCAAAAGCTTTTGATGCCACAAGAAAATAAATACTTACGTCTCCATGTTTCCAAAGAATGTACATAGTTCTGCCTTTACTGGGAAGCAGTATTTTAAATACCAGAAATATCTAGTATTTGTATATCTGTTTCAGTTGAAATGCTAAAGGGGAAACATGGTAAATTTCCAGGAATTTTTAAAGTTGGATTCATATATTTTTTCAATACGTAGTTTTTTTGTTTTGTTTCTTCTCTCCCTCTTGTCCCCAGGCACACTCAAATGTCAAAGGGAAGAAAAATAGGAAGATAGTCACAGGTGCCTTAATACTGTATTTTCTTTCAACAACTGCTAATATTTAAGTTAAATGAATATACTCTCAATTATACTATTTCTCAATTAAATATACTATTTCTCAATTAAAAAATAAAAGTATCTGTTTTCATAGTTCCTGAAATGTAGGAGTTTTGCATCTCAATTTCTTCCACATTCTATTATGCTTAATCTACTCAAATGAGAATTTCATATTAGTCATCAAAATGCCAAAAATACTGGTTCCAATGAAAGCATTGAATAAAGAAAGAATAATTAAAAACTAGCTTTCCTTTGTGTTCTGTTATTTGCTAGCTTTTGCTTTTATTTTTGGTCTGTACTAAAAGTTACTTGGGGATTTATACTAGAGCCTCTACTGTCTTCTGGTTGAGAAGGTGTAACAGAAATATGAACAACTGACAGTGGTATCCTGGATGTAAGAGCGGGAGTTTCCAGAGGATCTATTAAATCTGTTCAAGTTTCTTTCTGCACGCAGGAAGTTTTGAGGCATAACTGAAATATCTTTTTAAATTCTCAGAAACTCTTATCATCCCACCCATTTCAACTACAGATAAATAATGTTTTCTTTGATTGATAGCCTCCAAGTATGATTTAAACTCTTCTATTTAACTCTCATTACTAAATTGATCTTAATTGTTGCATAATATGGTGAATTCAACAGTCACAGACTGCACTTAAGACACACTTGAGAGTGAAATAACAGGGGTTATGCAGATCTGGAAATGAGATGCACAGGATGCATGCAGGAGAAATTAAAAAATAATAATATGTAATAAATTCTTGCAAACAGACACCTTGTTCAGTAGTAACCTAAACAGAGCAGGGACTCTGGAGGGGAGAACTTAGAAAAAGCTCTTGAAACTGAATCTGGGTATTCCTGAAAAACTGTATGTACTGAACTGAGTCCCAGCATTGCCCACTGTGCCTCAAAAAGACTTCAAGTAAAAAGTTTGAAGGAAATGTATCAATCTTTAAAGACACGTTATATTTTCTGATACAAAACCTGATGTGTTTGTAAGTCAGAAATTAGTGGAAAGACACCAAGAAAGAACTGATATGAGAGAAACCATTTTCACTTGAAGGTGAAGAGAATGGATAAGTCAGCCTATTGTAATCAAACAGAATTTGGCAGTTGTCTAGTCCTAGTAATAACATTGCCCTCACCACCTCTTTGATTCAGTATTGAGAGAAAAACAAACAGAAAATATTCAGCATAAATTGTCTCATTCACTTTCCAGGGACAGCTAAATAAGAAATGATTCCGTCTGCCCAGGATCATGTTTGGATAATTGTAGGGAGCATAATGCAGATCACATATAAAACTGACTACATTTGGATCAAAGAGGTGTTTTTCTGAAAATGCCATATGTGATTCTAAGAAGGTTCTTTTTTCCACTTTACAGAACATACAGAACACTTCAAAAAGCTGTTTTACACAAGGTCCCAACTTGGCAGTCTGCTATTTAATCAGGTCACTCTCAGCATGATTAGGCAGTTAACTTCCAATCCTCTAAGTAATATAAGTGAGTGGCAATACGGCAGTCATGATCCAAAGCAAGCCTTGTTTTAAAACATGAAAGGAATCAAACAACAACTAAAATAACAGAGCATCCAGCCCTTGGACCCTTTGGCTGCCATGTTTCGGGCCTAGGCATTTATCTGCTGCCAGATGCTGATAGGTGACAACGATTGCCATTGATGGTACATTTACGGTTAGAATGGTCAGTCAAACCAAAATACTGAATTTATTTAACTTTATTACACACTTGAAAAAAACAACAAAAAAAGAGAAATGAGATGATTCTACTAAGGCATCTAAATAAAACTATATATACTTTTAAAAATCACAGTTATTTTCCTTATTGAGAGAAATGAAAACTAATTTATTGAATCTACAAAGAAACAATCTAAAACATTAATCATGTCCTCATATGCTACTGTTTATTTTATCCCTTGTAACAACAGAATCCTAGAAACTTAGGGATAGGAACATCCTGAAACTCAAGAAGAAGTGTATGATCTTGCTTTGAGAGTAGCTCAGTACAGCCTAAGATCTGGCAGTCTAGGTGGTAGCCCAGGGGGAGAGAACATGGAGGTCACACTGGATGCCAGGCTGAACACAAGCCCTTTCATTGAGTACAGCCCACTGCCACTTCAAGCCTACCACTCCATTTACTTGAATATATCAGGAGCACAATGGCTAGCACTGCAAGAGAAGTTACTAATTGTCCTTCTCTAACTGACACTACTGAGGCTGCACCTAAAACACTGCATTCTGTATTCAGCCCTGCTGTTCAAGAGTGATGTGGAGAAACTCAGAAGGTCTCAGAGATACCAAGAGAGTCAGAGTCTAGAGCACATTTCTAAGAGGAGAAGTAGAAGGCAGAGGGCTTGTTTTGTCTGGCAGAGGTCAAAAGGTGCTGCTCTATAGATACACTACAGTCACTTTAGGATATTTACAATGTTGACCACAGCAAACTCTTTTTGAACATGACAGATCGAAAAAGGACATCAACCAAAAACTGCAGGATAGTTTTTAAGACTGATCATTAGGACAAACAATTTCACCATTAGAGGGGTGACAGCACAGGAACAAGAACTGTTGTAGAATGTCCATTCTTGAAAGATTTTACAACAAAACTAAGAAAAGTAAAACCTAATATGACATAGTCATATATAGTTGCACTGTAGGTGGCAAATGACCTTGATAAATTCCAGTGGCCCTTCCCAACCAATGTTTACCTGATTCTATGATGTCCTAATAAAAGAAATGCACACACGTATCCAGAAATACTTTCTCTTAATATACATTCAAATTAATGAATAAGTTAAAGCATGAAAAATGATGTAAGCTGAAATATAATCATTTTAGAAAGTTTGAAGGTCCTTCTTAGGCACGCTGGTCTTCAAAAATATGCCAGAAATCACAGAAAAAGTGTAAAAAATAAGCTTTTATTTAAATGTCCTGGTATACGCATTGATCTACATTTATAGGTGCAATAAATAAATTTTGAATTTGATATAATCCAGTATTATACAACAATTAGAAGTTAAAGAAATAATAACCCCTACTTGAAAGGAATAAAATACTTAAGTTTTAAAACCATTTTCATTTGTTTAATAATCTTTCCCAAGGGCCTAAAAGGTGCTGAACAACTTCAGCCTCTAATGACTTTGTAATCCAATTTTGCACTTGGCTTATTATAGCAGCTTGCATTTCTCTTCTATTGCTCAGTGCAGTATGGTAGAGAGATCTAGTCCTGATCCAGTAAAGCACTCTGAATCTTGCAAGTCCTATCTTGATAACAGAGTCTCTGGATATTTCATTTCCAGCAAGGATAATTGAAAAAATAACAAAAAGGGAGGAGCCATAACACATTCCTAACAAAGAAAAGGGTTATGTAAAGAAAATAAACAGATTGCAATAAATTGCTTTCCTTAAAGGCAGTATCTGAGTAGAAACTAACTAAATCATAATCCCCTTCCTGGGATAGTTCTGGGATATTTCTTCCCCATTGAAAAAGCTGACTAACTGTCCAGCCTAGCTTTTAATTTACCCCCATCTGTACTGACAAGTCATGCAGAAGAAAATGATTTAAATATTCAGGTTAGGTGATTCATGTGGTCTTACGATCACAAATTAAGACTTTTTAATAACCTTTTCATTTTCATAAATATACTTGTTACATTTAAACATATTTTTTGTTACTTCATGTGTTATTGATCAACAATAGATTTAGATAAATAATAATACTGAAAATGCATGTAACTCCGGTACTAAATTTTGCTGCAGTTATACTACCCTTCACAAAAGCAAGCATGAAATGTTTGCCTTTCATGAAAATAGCGTCATTTAGAACCAGTATCTTTGCATTTCTGCATCTTGATGACTCCAGAATTTCTATAGTTCATTTTTATCTGTACTCATAACACCAGTAGAAGCTATGGGGAGAAAAAAGAAAAATAAAAAAAAAAAGACAAGTACAGAGAAATTAGTTCTATTAAAAGCCTTTGCAGAAATGATTTATTGAATAAGGGTGCTCCATCAGGATTTAGATAGGATCACATGCATACATGGGGAACGTGAGAAAGATTACTCAATGGCCTTTGGCAAGCTCTGAGACACAGCAAAAGAAAGCCAGCTGTTTCTTGATTTGACATTTGATAGTAAATCTTGTTGTATTTTAGTCAGTGCAAAGCAGGTAGATACTAATACAATCAGTTAATATGTATGTTCTCTGCAATACCGTGATCTTAGGAAAATGGAAGTAGATTTTATTAAAGAATCAGGTAAGGAATAAAGATAAAGCATGCCATGGAAATGCTGTGCATGTCACTCTAATATATTCTTACACAACAGGACTGGACTTTGACAGGATAGATGTGCTATGTATATTTAAATTGAATCTAGCAATAAATGCAATTGCACAGTTAAGCTAAACTACATTTATCAGTCCTATTTAATAAATGTTTGCATAGTCTGTTCTGTAAGATTGCAAAGAGAACATTTATCTTCTAGTCTATTCAAGTACAATGACATATAATCTAACAACATAATCTTTTGAAAAAGCGAACATAAAATTGAACTACACTAATTCTTTTTTATTAGAAAGACAACTCAGATGAAATACATGATTTACATTATGTTAGGACTCAGCAATGTTAATATTCCAGGAACAGAAGTTCATAAGAAATGTAGCTGTTTGAGATTCTCAGGCAAAGGTAAACTATGCATGAAATGTATTTAGATATAGGTTTAGTTCCCTTACTCAAAGATCTCAAGTTTGATGGCTTCAGCTTATACCCAGATAAAGAAGCTACCAGAGAGAGTGATGGTAGCTAATTCCTATGCCTTCTTGAATACTGGAAAATTAATTAATTAAATAAATAAAGGTAAAATTTTAAAACCTAGAATTGAAATTAAGGATTGCTTGTCCCAAAGCATTAATACTATGCATCCTTGTTCTTTGGAGAGATATGTATAGATTCTTACTCTAGTACTAACATTTTGAGGGATGAGAAATGCTCAATTTATTTTATTTTCCATCTGGTAACAGAAGCTTCCATTTAAAGATGACTGATGTGCTGATCACTTTCCAACATAAGAATGTATCACTCATTGAAGCCAGCATTTTCTATTCAATTCTGTTGTAATTAGTCAATACTTGCTCTGAAGTACATTCTAGTTTTTCACCCATATATAGAAAAACCTATTGTGTATCATGGTGAGATAGCTTGATTCCTGCCAGATATAAACAAAAAGGCAATAGAACTTTCGACAATTTTAGTCATAATGAGACCATTCAGTGGAACCACAGTTATGCAACGCTATGTTTTCATAGCATTCTGGTGTTGTACTAGGATTCTAATTTCTTGGCACTACAGCACAATTATTTTCATCTATGGATTCAGGGAGTGTAGGATATCTGCCATGGTAAAATTCAAAGAAGTCCTTTAGCTTTCTACCTTCAGTCCACTGTTGAACACATACTATTAGCATAAAAATAGAATGACTCTATTTTGACCTATTACAAAGGTAATTTAGATGGATTTAAAAAAAAAAATCAGTAAACATTAAAAGGGATATTTTTCTCTGGAAGTGACAGGACATTTTAGCATTTCCTCCACTCCTCATCCAAAAAGTGTTCCTACTCTCTGAGCAAGTAGGAAGGGAGTATAGGATGTAGGATGGTCATATTTGAAGTAGATTTGTTTTGTGGAATGTAAATCAAAGCAAAATGCAAAATGAAAAACAAAACAAAACAAAAAAACAAATCAAACACCACCAACAAAAAATACCAACCAAACAAAAAGTCCCCCACCATCTCACTCTCTTCACCAACTAGAGTTTATACAGACAGCTTTTAACCTACTACCTATTACAAAAATAAAGAAAAATACAGCATGTTTGGCAGATAGTGTGTCAATTATTTTGTTTAAATTCCTAGACTGCTATGGCTCTGACTCATTCAATTTACTCAGTTTAATAAAATATGACCCCGTGGGAGTTGACTGTTGCAAAATTCACCATAACTATCTTCATCCTACAATGTGAGAAATGAATTCTAAATGTGTGGACAATTTGGTTCATTAACTGTTGAGGTACTTTGATATAATTTCTATCCTTAACACTCCAACAACATGGAATTTAAGCAAGGAACAAAACTTTTTATAAGGGTTTCAGAAATAATATAAGCTTTATACAGGAGTTTTAAAATGGGGTGAAAATCATTCTCAGGAAAACAATAAAAAGAGCACCACGGAATAATAAACTGAATAATTTTTGGATCAATAAACAATTAAGTGATTTGCCAAAGCTATTCAAATGATGTTTTAAAACAAAAAGACAAAGAGTTTACGTTAAAGACAATTCTAAAAAGATATTTGATGATCAAAGCAAAAGCAAGCACATTGGTGATATCGATTTAGGTGTCTTAATTGTGATGTTACCTCGACAGACAGCTGTAAGGAGTATGGGGGGGCAGAGGGGAAGGGAAAGAAAAGAGGGGAAAAAAAAGGAAAAGGAAAAAAAGGAAGGAACCTATAATTGCACTATTCCTTTCTTTCTTCTACAAGAAATCTTAGTACATTTCACTTTACTGATTTTTTGGCTAATAATCAGTTATTATCAGTACAGGAATAGCAACACAGGAACCTGTTACAGGAACCTTAAATTTTGGCAAAGATCAGCTGTTGAAAACCTTTTCTCAAACAAGTAATTTTTATTCATCAGACATTTTTCTAATTCAGTAGGAGTCATGTCTTCCTACACAAACTCATGGAAGTTGACAATGTGAGAAATCGAGACATAGCCAAGCCCTTTGGTTGTGCTAGGAGACTCCTGGGGCACGATGGTCACAGTAAATTGTCCTTAGCTGTGATTTTCACTTCCTGCCCGAGGCTCTGATTCTATTGACCTCTGAGTCACATTTTTAAGTCCCTTCGCTTTCTGAAGCACAATGCTTGTCTGCATATGAGGGAAGGGACGAGTGTCTACATAAGGAGAGGATAGGTTGAAAGGAGACAATTAGATTTTCAAGAATTTACAACCCTTTCAAAAGCAACACAAAATGCCAGCTGCTGACTTAATGACTTCCCATACAAGTTTGCAAAGTCTGTGTAAGCAAATTCGACATATGAGAAGCAAAGCATGCACTGTTATTGTCATGGTTGAACACTTCCCACAAATCTGAGGTTATATGCATCAGTTTAAGATAGCCAAAACTGGTTAAATCATTTCTAGTTTGATATTATACTCAGTGATTAGCTATATCAACACTGAATTACTCCTATCTTTTCACTAAGACAAAGTAAAAATATCAGTTTCCAGAATTCAGTGAAGAAAACAAAATCATTGTGTTCACGGGGCACTACAGAAACCTTTGATCCAGCACTGGAAAGTTGTTCATCTACTATATGCACAACGAATTCACATGTAAAGCAAACAAGAGTCCTCAGAGTTGTAAATTATGTTAAAAATATTTTTTATTTTTAATGCTTGTGCATTACTGTTACACTGACAGATTTGGTAAAATTTCAGTGATTAGGGAAAAGAGATTGGTCACTGTGCTTTTTAATTTTCCATTGTAGAAAATAAAAATAAATGAATAATAATTTCATTGTAAAGCAAGTAGAAAGCCTGAAGAGGTTTTAATGAATGCTTCTCTTTCACTCAAGAGCTAGAATGTTAAACGGTATTTCAATAAGCTCATGCTTGAAAGTAATTACTCTTTAGAGTAAGAGTTGATAAGCTTGCAATGCTGCTAAACTTTAAGAAATGAATATTTTTGTTAGTATATTCAATTCAATTTAGACCTGAGGCAAAGTAAGTGAAAAGGGAAAAAATCACTAAGAGTCTGAATCTAAAATAGATACAGTATCAGTAAATTGCTGGCAGATCAAGAAAAAAAATCTTTCTTAAGAATGGAAGAAGTTTTTTGACCTATATGTCTAGAATTCTTTCGCTAATGGAATATTTAAGGATAAAAGATGCATGTGTTTCTTTGTATCTTTTTATCTTTTTATGATTGCAATAAAATTACTTGTACAAAATACCTTTTACTAAAGGACCTTTCATGCAACTGTGAGCTAATTTCTCTAGACCTCTCCTAAATCCTATTCCCACTTCTTAAATCATATTAAACTTGTTTTGGTTTCTGAACACTTACAAATAGTTTCAGCTGCATCAAAATTGGAAGGCTCAGTCCTTCAATATGCAAAAGTAATTTCTTTGAAGTTACAGAGAGGTACAGTGGAGTAAATAGCGTTTGTGTAATTTTTTTTTCAAAGAATAAATTAGGTGCCACAAAAATACATGAGTCAAGAAATTTCTAGTGATGAACATTGAAGTACACAAGACTGTCCATTCTTCTGTATTTAAATGTAGAATTAGTACCATTTACATTTTAAAAATAATCTTTTGAAAGGAAGAGAGAGGGAAAGATCTGATAAAAGATTTGACATCCTTTCTTGCTTTTCAGAGTTTCTGTTTGTTTGTTTGTTTTTGTTTTGTTTTGTTTTTTTAGTTACTTGTTTTAAAAAGTCTTTCTTTAAAAACTTTTCTCGAAGTAGTATTTTTTTTCCTAGCTGCCATACAGTCATTGTTAATAATTCTTTCAAGATCCACATGGCTACTAATATGTGGAGATTTCTATCTCCCTCCTACACAGAGAGATTTATGGAAGCAGGTGCTTTACTAAATATACATTTAAATGTACATATATATTTCCCTGCTATTTTTTCTATAATGCAACCACCTGTGCAAAGAATCATCATGTTTAACACATCATAAATTCAAATATACTACAAACCTTCAAGGACAGTCTACGGTCTTAACTTGCACAAACATATAATTTTAATACCAGGTGTAACTCAACCCAAACCAGTGAAATTAATGCCAACTCCAATAATACATTTCTTCCTCAATATAGAATTCCTTGCATTTCAGTGAGGCCTCATTGTGTTCCATAGATCTATTAGCATGGAAGAGAAGGCAATAACAGCACCATATCTTACAAGTTTTTAACTTTTTATTTAAAAGAGATATAGAAATGCTCATAAAAAGGCAACTGCTAGCTCTTCACCAGCCCTCAAACACATCTTCTAATTGCCATGTTCACTCAAAAATTTGATATGAACTATTTCTTTGGAAGTTTTTCACAAGGAGAAGATCCTCTGAACTTTGCAGTCCTTGGAAGTGGATGAGTTATTGACAGACAAGATCCAGAAAAAAACCTTAGTCAGGAAATGAGGAATACCCAAGACATAGTTTTCTTAGTATGCAAACTGAATATATATTAGCCCCTGTAGCCATTTGGCTGGTTCCATGTTAAGTGTATGGTTTGAAAAGAACCTCAGAGAAAGGAATTTAGCGAGAGAAAGAAGAAACATCTCAGAAGTTTGCTAGGTTTATTTTCATTCTTCCAACTCCCAAACACTCAATTACCATATTACTGGCACAATGATGCAAAATTTCAGCTATATTTAATTAATTTATTATTTAGTTTAAAATCAAATAAATAAGTAATAAAAGTAATGTTACGTGAGAAAAGAGTGCCTCATAAAATTACAAAATCATGGATGAGTAGAGAGTACAAATTAAAACTTTATAAGAAAATTTTGTAATTTTGATTTTATAGGTCAGTTCTGTAGTATTTCAATAGTAGGAAAATTACTGGCTTTTGTGAGGGCAGTAAGGGACATGCAACCACTTTTCCAGAAAATTAATGACCACACTATATACATGCAGAAAAATGAGTGAGGATTAGAGCATGAATTTTCAAAATGCTAATTAAAACACTGACAACCCCAGGAGATGTACTGAGCCAGCATTAACAGTGCCTTTATGTAATGTAACCGAACACACAGTAGCTATACCAGTGCAAGGTCAACGCGTGCTAGTATGTTATAAACTCATGCTATGTACACTGTTTGCTCTGATAATAAAGCATATGAGATCATTAAATCCATTTTCTTAATCCATCTGAAAATAAGACTATCATGCAAAGTCAGACTATAATAAACAGAGATGAAAGGAGCATAATAAAAACTGAACAGCAAACTTAACAGCAAAGTTGGAAGTGCAACTTATTTCTAACTTCATCCTGAGCTTCATAAAGCTAGGAACACTTGAATGGTCAGCAGGCTCCCTGTGGTCTTTTCAGTGGTGAAAAGCAAGGACTTCCACAGTAGAAAATTCAGATTCCCACTACCTTGTATATAAATATTTTCACCTACATTAGGAGAACACAAAACACTATACTTTCAGTTTTATACTATCTGAATATCCACCATCACTTGGTGATAAATTACAGTACAGTCCACAAGGAGAGAATCAGGCCTATTAATTGCTAGTTTTTCTCTGGATGTGCTGAAGCTGTAAAGTTGGTCTGCATCTCATGAATCACATTAATAGAAGGTTGTATTCTATCATCTTATGCTGTGGTAGCCCAAATGGGTAGACAATGGAATGTCAAAAAATGTACCAGTGTTTTATATTTTCACTAGCTGCAGCTGATATATACTACATAGATGAAGAGTAGTAAGAGAAGTAAGGTCAAAGATGAAAAAGAAAATATTATCTTTTCAACCTGTCACTTCAAAATATGCCTCTTTGTTAACGGTGATGTATCACAGAATGTTATGATATGAATTCCTATCTGGTTTCTTTTACAGAAGACTCAGATAGATAGAAGCTCTGATCCCATACATTTTGTCTGCCTTTGTTTTAAGCTTAAAGAAATGGACTTCTTTGGGTTGGAGGCTCATGTTGTTGAAGTGTTAGTATTTCAGACATACAAAATCCAAAGCATGCAAATCCTTCCACTCCTCTCCAGCTTGTCATGGGAGGTATGAAGGAGGTAGAAGGTTACTTTCAGCAATAACCTAACCAATGGGTTAATTAATTAACAGACAAATATCTGAAACTAATATTACTCAGATACTCTCACAGGCCATGTGGGTTACAAGTATAACCCCACTTTTGCGTGCCCTGGCTCCCCTACTTGCTTACTCCTCCTCTTGACTCACTTGTGGCCCAGATCTGCGTGGTTCCAAGCCTCATCCTGCTTCCTGTTACCTACTAATTTACCTGATAAGCAGCTAACAGTCATAGTTCACACACAGGTACACAAAATGCGGGTCCCTACTTCCAGCACACTGTTCTGTCCCTCCACTCATTGTATGCTGGTTCCTTTAGTATCCATTGCAGAAGCATCACAAGCAGATCTGCCCAAGGTTACAGTGACATGGTGAAACCTCTGGCAGTGTCATATCAGTTTTTGCTCTGTTTCTCTCACCTGTCCATCCACTCACTCTCACATAGCTTAATACATTTCCTTCACATGCCCAGATGTGCACCCTACACTTAATGTGTTATTTTCTGTCAGTGCTGCTGTGTCATTTTCTTTCACAGATCTTCCTTCAACGATCTGTTTAAATCATTGATACAAATACTGTGAAGTGTTACAACACCTGAATAATCCAGTAAAATGTATTTCCCCAGAATATTTATTTTTGAATATCTTACAAGCACTTCCAAACTACTTAATAGGTACCCTTCCAGTACTTGAAGAGGTCCTACAGGAAAGCTGGAGAGGGACATTTTAGAAGGCCATACAGTGATGAGGGGAAGTCGTTTTAAACTGGAAGAGGGTATACTTAGACTAGATATCAGGAAGAAATCCTTCACTGTGAGGGTGGGGAGACACGGGAACAGGTTGCCCAGAGAGGCTGTAGATGTCCCCTCCCTGGAAGCATTCAAGGCCAGGTTGGATGGGGTTTTGAGCAGCCTGGTCTAGTGGGAGGTGTTCCTGCCTGTAGCAGGGAGATTGTAACTAGATGATCTTAAAGGTCCTTTCCAACCCAAACCATTTCATGATTCCATGATTCTATACTGTCTAAAATGTAACTGTACAATATATTCATGGCAACTTCTATCTACCAACTTTCAAGTGTCATTAAGAATCAAATATTTTGCTTCTTCTTTTTTCTTTTTCTTTTTTTTTTTTCCCCATAAGGCTTGATTTTTGCCATTTGACATTTCCCATTTAATTTAATTTTGGATATCTTATATTTGNGTTTTCTTCTTTTCTTCCTCCTTCCCTTCCCTTCCCTTCCCTTCCCTTCCCTTCCCTTCCCTTTTTTTTCTTTTTTCATAATGTATACTAGTTAGCTTTGATTTTTAAGTGCTAGTTTTTGGCCTAATTTTCCTTTGTATCAAAGAGAGACTCATAATACACTATAAATTCTTTTCTCTGACAAAACAGTGTATTCCTGCAAACGCTTCAGTTTTATTCGAAGATATCTTTTTAAATGTTTTCTCCAATTTTCTCATAATTTTCCGTGTTTACAATTCCTTCTGAAGTAGCATTATTGAGTTATTTTATCCTTCATTTGCTATAGGCAACCATCAATTTCCTCTTTCTTTGCCACACAAAACAAACAAATAAACAAACAAACAAAAAGGTTATGTAGATGATACATTAAATTAGACACAACACTGATAGAAAATTATCTATAGTTCTATGAAAATCTTAATACCGTTTCACTACTGCTGTATATGACTTTCATACATAGTCCCAAAGCCAAAATCTCCCTTTAAAAAAGGCAGTTATTTTCTCCACAAGTTACAGAAAGGTAACTCAGTCATCCCCTGTTATGGTTATAAAGCAGTTTTTAACAAATACCTCCAGGAGTTTACCTAAGTACATAACTCAATCTTTAGGACCAGACGACTCAGTGAAATGCACATTACAGAAAAATGAACATCAACAGGAAGATCACTGAGGTGAAATTTTTCCAACTCTTTCAAATCCTAAAGAGAAATCCATTATAGTTTTTAATTCCCTGCACCATAAACAGACAAAATTCACACAGGCTTTAAATGCAATAAAACTCTTAGGGAAGAAGTAGAATGTGCACTGCATATGAGCAACCAAAAAGGCTAATGTGTTCATCATCCTTCCCCTATAGTAGTTGTGGCATCAACAACCCTAACAAAAATGAACCTCAGTTCTNTATTATTGCCATTAGACATTTCCCATTTAATTTAATTTTGGATTAGCTGAATCTTATGTTAGTTTTTCTAATTTTACCTAAAATTTATGTGAGATAAGCTGATCGATGATTACCATGGGCACTGTTTTTGTATCACTGAAACATTATCTGAAGATAAACTCTGGATAACTTTTCAGGAAAAAAAAATACAACTGGGCTGTTGATTTTAAAATATGTATTCCTGTTGGATGGTTTCCAGTATCTTTTCACTTGTCTTTTCTTTACATAATAAAAAGTTTTAGTAATGATTTTTCAAAATACAGAATACAAGTTTGAATTGAACAGATCTTCCATTTCTGCATCACTACTACTTATATCTCTTCAGAGGATGACTGGAATTAACGCAACAATAAAAACAGTGTTACGAGTCCCTCAATTCCAGTATACTCTCAGCCCACCATCCAAACACATCATTTCTCTGTTTACATGATTTTTTTTTGAGTGCCTTCAGTAAATAATATATTATCAGTTGTATTTACTTCACAATTTATTATTTATATGGATTGGGTTTTCTTCTTTTCTTCCTCCTTCCCTTCCCTTCCCTTCCCTTCCCTTCCCTTCCCTTCCCTTTTTTTTCTTTTTTCATAATGTATACTAGTTAGCTTTGATTTTTAAGTGCTAGTTTTTGGCCTAATTTTCCTTTGTATCAAAGAGAGACTCATAATACACTATAAATTCTTTTCTCTGACAAAACAGTGTATTCCTGCAAACGCTTCAGTTTTATTCGAAGATATCTTTTTAAATGTTTTCTCCAATTTTCTCATAATTTTCCGTGTTTACAATTCCTTCTGAAGTAGCATTATTGAGTTATTTTATCCTTCATTTGCTATAGGCAACCATCAATTTCCTCTTTCTTTGCCACACAAAACAAACAAATAAACAAACAAACAAAAAGGTTATGTAGATGATACATTAAATTAGACACAACACTGATAGAAAATTATCTATAGTTCTATGAAAATCTTAATACCGTTTCACTACTGCTGTATATGACTTTCATACATAGTCCCAAAGCCAAAATCTCCCTTTAAAAAAGGCAGTTATTTTCTCCACAAGTTACAGAAAGGTAACTCAGTCATCCCCTGTTATGGTTATAAAGCAGTTTTTAACAAATACCTCCAGGAGTTTACCTAAGTACATAACTCAATCTTTAGGGCCAGACGACTCAGTGAAATGCACATTACAGAAAAATGAACATCAACAGGAAGATCACTGAGGTGAAATTTTTCCAACTCTTTCAAATCCTAAAGAGAAATCCATTATAGTTTTTAATTCCCTGCACCATAAACAGACAAAATTCACACAGGCTTTAAATGCAATAAAACTCTTAGGGAAGAAGTAGAATGTGCACTGCATATGAGCAACCAAAAAGGCTAATGTGTTCATCATCCTTCCCCTATAGTAGTTGTGGCATCAACAACCCTAACAAAAATGAACCTCAGTTCTTTAAGTGATAGCATAAATATAAAAGCTTGCCTCCGGAAAAATAATATATAACCACTTGTAAAAGAACCTGCCTCTCCAATCAGGGTTCACAAATACCACAGTGGCAGAGAAAATTCTTATAAAATCAAACGGCTAAGTTAAAAATCCTTAGCACAACATGTATTCCCTTTGGCAAAGAAGCTCATAGAATTTAACATATTTTTGCACACTTCATTTGAAAACTGCATGCACTGAGGGAGAAAAGGCTGTGGTCCTTTAAGTTAACCCTTTCCTGTCGTTGCAGAACTAGTCTGTAGCCTTTAAAAAGTGAATCCTTTTCTTCATTTTTATTAAACTTACTATGTCATGTCACAGTATTCTCTTGTTGATGTAAACAGACAATGCAAAGAGATTAGACCAGCACCAAATTCTCCTGTTAACAAGTGACTAAGAATTAAGCCCTAAAATATGACATTTTACAGAATTTCTAGTTTTGATAATATAAATAGAGGCATGTCAGTAAAAGGGATTAAATTATTTCATTAATCCATTTTATACATGGATAAAAATAATAATAAAGCATTCCTACCTGGAATGACAAATTAGAAAGCAAATGTGAAATACTGAGAAATTCTGAGAGAAATCTGGAGTTTATGGAATATTAATTCAAAATGGCATTCAGATCACCTTTGTATGTTGTGAGTATAAATCTTTGCCCTGTTGCTTACTTCTGGAACTGAAACAGGTACTATACTTCATTTGAGTGAAGGAAAAAAAACCACAACAGGTAATGGATGTGAAATCGGTTGCATGGAAGAGCTACTAGTACAACAGTATGTTGCAGTATTGCATTGGAATAGAAAAACAGGCATTAGTGAATAAAAACCAAAACATTCCTTTTAATGCACCCTCTGAAAGTCAGAATTCTCTCTTTATAGAGAATTGGTTACCACAGCCTGTTCCATCTCCCTGCCAATTGTTGGTTTTGGAGATTAAAAAGAAATCAAAATTCTAGTAAATAGAAGATGAAGACCCAATTACATCAAAAATTTAACCCCAACCTACCTACTACATATTCAATTGAAAGCAGTGGAATCTTACGGGCTGCAGTAATTTGATGAGTGTGCAGTAGCTAAGATGCTAAGGACACTACGAGCTAGTGCGTACATAAGGTCTTAGGCAATCTTTTGCTTAAAGTGATGGCTGAGGTATAATGATAAGCAGTGTCAGGAAACCTGCACTGTTACTACTTATGTTACACTCACCTCATTAATAATGACAGCCTATTTATGTTCTTGATTTTATTTCCTATCATAACACGAACAAAGAGATTATTGACATGAAAGTGGAGGAAGGTTTGTAAGCAAAGTGAAAACATGCTGGAGATTTGAACAACATTAATATTTTTTAAAAGTTACTGACATTGGCTTTAGGAATTAGATCTGACCCTTAAAGCAATCATTCTTACATGCATAGTGAAGAAAAAGCACTGACTCCTAGGCTTACAGGAAGTCAATTTATATTATATTGCCTACACTTACATGAAGAGAAACTACAATCATATTTCTAAGGATTGTTTTAATGCAAATAAATTGGATAGAGCCCACACTACAAAATAACAAAGATCCCTAAAACATAAACAACACCCTGAACTGGGTTTGCAGACAAACACACATTCATTTTATTTATTTTCCTATGATACTCCTAAACAAGCTTTAATAACTTGCATGCAAAAGGCCCATGGCTTTATTTTGGTTTGAACTTGTTGTTTGTTTTTTTTTAATTCTCATGGTTTACTTCTTACATTTCACCCCCTCAATCCTGACATAACAAGTACAAGCTCTGCAGCAAATACTATGGGAGACTATTTGGTGTTTTGATACTGCCTCTCTGCCTTTCACAGGCAGCAAGGGTATATTTTGTCTCAGCATTGCGAATTCAGAATTTTAAGAGTTCTTATGGTGGTGTGAATATTTCAATTTACAGAAGCTCTGGTATATAACTGAAATGCATTTTAACCTGTCCAAGAAATAGATTCAGTTCTGTTAAGTCCATTGTTGTTTTTAATTGTCAGTGACTGCTATACTCCACTTGCCTGCAGCTATCCAATTAACATATCACCACTACACAAAATATTGTAATGTGTTCGATGTCCTAACAAGAGCCTCACACTTCTCTTCCATCCAACAATTTCAACCTAATTGTGTTTTCAGTGTATTAGCTAATGACAAGGAATGGATATAAGTGAACTGATGATGCAGCTTTCATACTCCTATTCTGATAATTTTGCAAAGTTCTGCAGAGATACTCCTTGCTGTTGGGTAGATAGATTGAGAAACAGAAAGAGGGAGGGGGGGGAAAAAAAGCTCAACTCAAGGAGTGGAAAACATGTAACTTGTGCCCTGAGATATTGCTATGGTAACATTTAAACAATGAACAGAAAGCCCTGCAGGATTCTGCTGCCACTTCCTTGGATACCAAATGTAGATCCTGATTCTCTTTTATTGTGTGTATGCACAAGCGTCTGATTTTTTGCCTTTTCCTCTGACTGCAAAATACCCAGGCCCCATACCAGGAACTGTACATCAATTCATTTCCATGTATCACAGCATTTGCAACTGAAACACACCACTAGCATGCTCATCTCCCCATTTGCATCCCTATTTCCAGCCTCAAGAGAAGAAACATCCATGATAGAAAAGCTAAAATCAGACACCTTGCTTTTCTAAATGGCATCATGAAAAAAAAATAAAAAAAAAAAAGTCGTAAGTTAAACCTCAGTCTCTTCTGCTATTACAGCAAGCAATTACAAGAAGCAGAGGCAAGATCCTTTCTATGGATAGCTCTCCAGGGCAGCTCCTTGCCCATGTTCCTAGAATTAAAAGAACACTCTTAGGCTGCCTTCCAGGTCACCATGACTGTTGCTATTGGTAAATCCTCCTGAACAGAGTTGTCCTGGAGGGGCAGCACTTTATTCTGAAGGAGGCTTGTTTTTTGTTATTAATTTCATAAGGCAGTTGGCAAGGGGACAGATGGAGATCAGGAATCTGGCCCCCTGGTAATAGGATCCCAAAGTCCAGTCAGTTTGACGACTCCAGAAATAATTTAATGGTAGTAATTAACTGCATTTCTTCAGAATCATTTCCCTTCCAGGCTGCAAGTGACACTAATTCTAGTACTCATTAATCTCCTCTTGTTCCCGCATAGGCAATCAGAAAAAGAGGTATTTCAAAACGGCAAAGTGAAAAGCACAGTGGCACAAGTGAGATGGAAGCTCTTGCATGCTGCTGTTGTGCTCCTGGCACTCCTTTACTGAAAATATCAGCTCTTCATTCTTGGACAGTCTGGCTTGTGAATTGTCACCCACACCATGCTCTCAAAATATGCTAAAAGCCTGTTCCAAGTCCTGTGCAAAATTTTCCCATCTTGTACCACCACAGCTAGAACCTTAATGTGGAAAGAGATCCAGCTTTTAAGGTCGCAGACAAATCATTTTAATATCTATATGTAGGAAGCTATGGCAACATCTTTGAAATCCCCTTCTTTTCCTTCATTTCCTTATAATTGCTTGTATCTGTTCACATCTAGAGAATTCTCTTTGGTCTCAGCCAATGTGAAAGTTCATTATTCATTCAGAGTTACCAGGCTGGGAAGATAGTGTGATATAAAATTGGCTGCTCCAACAACCTAAACTTGCTCCTATTCTTGGTCAGTGTGAATCATTCCTGATGTGTGAAAAGACACAGACTGCATACACCTTTACAGTATTAACCTTCAGTTTGACAGGAAAACTTGAAGCCTGAGAACTGTGATCTCAAATTGTTTTGGAGAACAATAAGTGAAGCATGACCCTCCAATACACTTTTCCCTTCTGCACAAGCTTTGGGTGCCTAGATACACCAGTTGAGTATAATGATTCCTTTTAAAGCATCAAATTCCATTACAGAACAAGTGCCTCGGGTTATTTCCAAATGGATTGTCCACATTTTGAAGACAGCCTCCAGGATCAGCACACACTGCTGAGTGGTACATCTGTACTCAAGCACAAGGGAAGTAGCAGAGACAGCCAGTTCTTGATTCTGCCTGATGAGATGTGTTTCCCCTCGTTTAGTTGGTTGTTTAGTTTGATGCTTTTGGCAGTGTATTTTATGATCAGTCCTTTGGGCTCTGGATAAGCCAAAGCACAAATGCTTAGAAATGCTATACTCATTCCAATTATGAGACTGAAAGAGTTAAATTCTGGATTGTACCATGTGTCTTTTGGCTACTGTATTAAGAGAATGATTCACTCAAGTGTGAAACTGTTGCCTATTTAGAAGCAGACAGCATCCATAGCTTTTTAATGTTGACAAGATTTGCCTGTTTCTGCCCAAACTGGTGGTTAAATTTTCCCAGTGTTTCTTTATTACATCAAGAAAATCCTCCTGTTAGTTACTGTAAGAAATGAATGAGGCACCTATGGCGGCATCCTGTTGTCAAAAGTCAGATTTGCTCTATCAGATTTTCTGTTTATGTATTCACTTGACAACAATCCAGGGAAAAGCTTGGAGATGCCTTTTCCTCAGCCAGCTTCTTTTCCCTTCAGTAATTACTGAGCAGCAGCTTAACATAAATTTAGCTGCTCTATTACTGCAACTGCTGGTCTAAGTGTAGCCCACAATAGGGCACAGGCTTATAATGATACATGAAGGAATGAAGAACAGAGTTTTGTGCTTATTTTCAGATGCTGACAAACTTATTACCCATTTAGTATCCCACCAGGAAACGTGCTCAGAGAAATAAATGAGGCTAAAGCACTTCACACTAAACTGATTTAGCTATACTGAGAAGGATGAGAGCAATTGGAGTTGGAAGGAACAATTTTTGCTGTGCCTGCTTCCTTCTTTTTCTAAATACAACAGCACAAAGGGTCTGATTCATTCATATGGCAAAACAAAAATTCCCAGAAATTTCCTTAGGAGCCAAATGGACTCCAAATCTTAATCCCTTACAAGCATCTAATGCTTCAGAGGCATGACCTCCAAACAGAAGTGCATGGGCACATTTGAGAAATAGAAGGTCTCGCTTCTGTTACACAAAAAATTCAAGGCATCTACATGAAGCAATAGTGGTAATATGCATGAATGCAGAAATACAAAGAAAAAAAAGGAAGTTAATTTTTATTTATGTTTTTATCCAGGGAAGCGGGAGCTCTGGATTGTTTTGTTCAACACGGAAGGCTTGAGAAGGAAACACTGACAGAAAAAAAAAAAAA
>VXAB01002896.1:194151-205515 GCA_013399175.1 Odontophorus gujanensis
AAAAAAAAAAAAAAGGTAAAATCATGATCCATCTTTACCAACATCTTCACCTATCCTGCCTTATTTTCCCCTCCTCCAGAATATTGCAGCTAGAGAAAACTAAAATCAGTTGCAAAGCTAGTTCTTTACCTTGCCTGAGAAAAACATCCATGTAATTTCGGTGGTTCATTTAATTATATGCTTTTCTCTCTCGTTCTATAGCAGTTTTGGCCTAATACTTTCATTGGGAGGCTCTACTTAGGAAGGAGGGTGGTGGAGGTAAGGGAACAGAGAAGGGTATAAGGAGGAAAACTTCCTGTCTACAAGGTGTACAGTCATGCCAGAAGAGTGGACAGAAGTAGAATGATTCCTCACTGGAAAATAAAGACCACTGTTTTAAATTACAAGTTATCCTGACTTTATTCCACACTCCCACATCAGATTTCTCAAGGAAGGGAGAGACATTTACTGGAATGTTACACATCACTGCTAATCTGCTAACACTACCATCTACAAGCCACTTTCTATTATTGTCATTATCAACATAATAACAAAAATATCCTAACCCAACTGTATCCTCTCACTGCATGTCAATCCAAGGAAATCTTTTTCAACTGTCAGTAAAGTCCTAGGGGAGTCTGAAGGATTCACCACAAAATTGCAGAGAATTTCCTAGGAGATCTGGAGGGCATGAGTGGCTAGTACAGCCATTCCCTAAACTCCCCTTCAACAGAAGAATGCCCTCTCTCTGCCTGTTACTATTTGTTCTCAGCAATGGAGTGTAAAATATTCCATTTATCTTAGAGCTGCCTCCTCAAAAACCATTACCACTCCCTGTACCACCCCTTGCCCTACACGCCCCCGCTCCTGCCAAAAGCCATCCTTCACTTCCATGCTTGATTATAAAATTTTCCTGTTAATACACCATATTGATCTGCAATGTCAGATTAGATGCCAGCACTGAAACAAGAGTTTATTTGAAACATTTACTAAATAAGTAAATAAATAAATAAGCTTCTCCGTGCATCCAATTATATGCAACTTGCATCTGTTTTTTTTTTTTTTTTTTTTTTTTTAAATTGGCAATTAGGCAGCACCCATCACTCACTGCAGGGGCTTTCTCAAAACATTTCTTTGCAAGTGAGTATTTATGAATGCCATAAAGCCACATCAGCAGGTATCTGCAGCATACTACCAAGGCTGGAGTTTTACTAATAGGAATATTTGAGCTACTGTGAGATTTCAGTTCTGCTCTTATTCTTTCTCTTCTCCCTTCCCAAAGCCAATTCCACCCCACCCCCCTCCCCTGCCATTATCAAAATTCAATTGGCTTCTTTACTCAGGTTGGGGAACAGGGAAAGAAATAGGTAGAAGAGGAAATGGGGCTTTTTTTTTTTTTTTCCTGTAAGAAACAGTAAAATAATTATAAAATGGAAAGTGTACTTACTATATCCTCAAAGACTATCCAGCTGGAAATCCAAGTGGTTATGAAAAACCAGGGTGGGGGAGGGATTATGAAAACTATTTCATTTCAGCAACCAAATCAAAATTAGAAACAGGAAAGGAAACAAAAATAAAAGATATCCAACTGCAATATCCAAGCAATTTCAGTCCATACAGGTGCCAATCCAACCCAACACTGCTGAACTCTCTCCCTCCAGCAATTTTGCTTTTTTCTTCTCTGTCCTTTATTTTCTCTGTCGTGTTCAACTTTTCTGCTTAAAATTGCTGTAATGTTAACACTGATGTTTGCTTCAATGGAGAAGAGGGGTTTAAACCAACAATTAAAAAAAAAGAAAAATTATTGCAGAGGATGAATGGTCTTTCTCCTTTCTGAAACTTTTCATTCCACTGTGGATCCTTTACCTACTTTCCTTTTTCTGAGGTTTTCTGCCTCTCTAGCTTCTCTGCTCTCCATTGCTTGCTATTTGTTTTTTCTCTGGAGAGCAGAAAGAGCTGTATTTCTGTTTAAGCAGCCCTCCATCTGTATTCTTTTAATGCAATTTTGTTGTGACTGTTAAGATCCAGGTCTTGCCAGGCAATTTTCTTCTTCCCCCTTCTTTGCTGCACTATCAATTATCCAATCCGAGTGTCTCCACATTAGAATGGGGATTCCCATTCTTCTTTTTCCCTATCCCCCACACTCCTTTAGGATAGAATCTCCATTTGCATTTAATTTTTTATTTGTATATGTCAATACAGTAACTTTTAGTGTCTCTCCCTCCTAGATCTGATTAGATTTCCAATCACAACCCAGTGCGCAATTGGATTTTTGATTTCAGCAAGAAGCCAGCAATCCACAGCATCAGCACTCTCTTCCTCCCTTCAAACTCCACATTATATCCTTCTGCCTTCCCTCCAACTCCTCTGCATTTTCATTATCTCACATTAAATGGAATGAAGGAGGGAGGGAATAGAGAAATATTCAAGGTTCCCACCAGCTGTCAAGAATAAATCCATTCCCTTGTTATTTTTTAAACACTCAGGATGGGTGTTTTTAACGCCCACTCTCCCCTTTGCTCCCCACACTTCTCAAAATCTTTCTGATGTTAAAACTCCCCCGATGGGGCACAAAAGAAGCCTGGGGAGGCGTGATTTGTCTTCTTAGCTGCGAGTTTCACAAGCACTGTTTTTCCTTTGCTTTTCATTTTAGCCTCCTCTCCATCTTTTGTCCAGCAGCTATAAAGATCCAGCAGCACCAAGACGGATAAACTTCTATTTCTTCTTTGAGGATAGACAGAGAAAGAGAGAGAGAGAGAGAGAGAAGGATAAAAGCTCTCCAGCCTCTGCCTTCCTTTTCTTCTCTTTTTCTGTTTCAATGCAGCTCCGATCACATTTGCAATCTCTGCCTCATGTATTTCAGATCTACAAGTTGGATTTCCCTTCTGCACAGCAGTGAGTTACAATCCCATAGTCTTCCACATGCCAGTTATCTTCCCCCTTTTCTTCCTTCCTTCCTGCTTCCCTCCCTTCCAAGATGACACATTCCCGGGAGCACAGCCTCTTCTTTCAGTATTTAGTTTCATGCCTGAAACGCATAGCTTTTTGCACAGCCAAAACCCTTTCGCCCTCCCATTAGCTTCAGCTTGAATTCTTCCTGTGTGTGCATGTACGTACGCATCTATGTGTATATCCAGTTCCAGACAGCTCCTGTTGTTGCTGCTGGGAGTAGATCCGCTTTTCTGTCGCTCTGGCTTTGTCTGACTCTCCACCTTTCAGCGGCACCCTATGATTTGCAAATGTCCCGGAGCCAGTCTTCCTCGCTATACACCTCCTTCACCCCTTCCGTTCTTTTTCTCTCTCTTTTTTTTTTTTTTTCCTCCCCCCCTTCCCCTTCTTTTCTCTGCTTGTGATCAGTAAAATACAATTACCCAATTACCTCCCATCATCTTAGCACTGATTGGTCAATTGCATTAACACTTGATGTCAGGGAAAGGGTATTGGAGCTGTTCTGACGTGGTACTGCTGCCACCTGGTTGACAGTGTGGGAACAAGCTCCGAGTTACCTTAGGAAACCTCCCAGTCAGAAAGCAGTAATTGAAAAGCAAGGGATCATCTTAAGGAACGGAATGTCAAAACTCATTTTCTTAAAAGCCTGCCTGATTCTGACAGATCAACCACTCTTCACAGGTACCAGCCTAGCCACAGAGATAGAAGAATGACAATAAAATGAAATGAAGTATAAAGTTAGTTTTGACAAAAAGAAAAAAAGAAGACAGTGGAAATCATGTTGTACATAGAGACGATCAGTTTTCTAATTAAAGAAATATTTGTTTTAAACCTGTACATAAAACCTCGTACATAAAAGTTACCTAAAACACCATTTTGGCATATGCTTCTTGCCAAAAGCCCTATGAAGTGCCTCAAGGTTTTAGTGGGTCTGACTGCTCCAGCTAGTTGCTTAGGATCACCTGGGAAATCTGCTGTGGCTTAAATTCCATGACTTCTAACATAGATTTCTGAGTTTTTTAAGTCATTAATCCAGGCTCCTAAGGTACCGAGATATTTGTTGTCATTTAACCAAGTTATGTTTAAAGTACTTAAGTATGTTTATATAAAGTACTTGGAATTGGGTTTATGCCTTTTATTTACAGGGATCTAAATTCTAAATAAATTCTCCAGAAAACTTTGCATGTATAAAGTTAGACATGCTACCCTCTGCAGGATCAAAGGAAACAGAAAATGGATGATGTATGTGCCAGCATTTCTCTCAAAATTAGAAAGAAATTATTTATAGATCAAACTCCTCCACACAACCCCCAAAAAAGAATTAGTCAGGCGCTTTCATGGTAATTATAGCAAACTTCATATATTAAGCAGTAACTGAGTTATTCCATGCACATAATGATACAGCTAACTTTCTGAATTCTCTCTCAAAAAGTCAAATTATGTTTGATATCCTTACTCATTCTGCAATCTTTGGTGTGAAACTGGTATACTTGAAAATAAAAGAAAATGAAATTTTAACTTATATGTCATATCATAAAGTTTCTGTGGAATTAAAAAATCCATAAATTACATGAATTCAGTAAATAACACTTACTGAATCATTAACATTGACTTTCAGATTTGTTCTACTGAGTCAGTGGGCTTTCTGGTGATAAAGTTCTATGATCTAAGTTAAGGAAATTAAACCAAGTCTTTAACCACTGTAATACCATTTAGCATCTGACATTAATAGCAGCAACAAATTCCCTACCATGGGTGAAAGACTGTGTAGTTATAAATACTTAGAATAAAATTATCTTTCAAGAACGCTGAAGAAAGACTGAGAATTTTGGAGAAGGCTGTGAACAGGATATGAGATGAAGCTGCTGACAACTAACAATAGTTTTTCTCAAATGTTGAACCTATTTTGTTCCTGTCTGCTTCATTGATGCTGCTAATATATTTTGGGCCTACAAAGTTTTTATGACTCTTTTTCTTTTGAGTGCTTTAAATCGGGGTGGGGGAGAAGAATAAAAATGCTGCTTTACGCAGAAGGATAAAATCATCACAGCCTAATATACGTTTCATCCACTTTTTCTTGAAAACCTTAACAACTTCCTGACATTATTAAAGAACTTGTGTAAATATTTTTGAGGTTGCTATACCTGAATTAAAAACATGTATGGGCATTGGAACCAGAAGAAACACAGCTTTTGAGGATCTAATCAGAATTTAAGATACAAGCATCTGCAGAAGCTACAGTATCTGTGTGGATACGAACTACTGTATTCACGAAAGACTACAAAATATTTCATTTCTGTTAGAAATATGTGTATTCTGCATTTTGATGCCATTCAGGTTGCCAGTACTTAAGTAACATGTATGAAGATACGCTTGCATTGATAGGACTAAACAGAAAATTAGTATGGACTGTACCATGTTGTAGGTAATGGTACAATCTTCTATCCCAAAGTTTGTTATTTTTAATATACCAGTTTTACTTTTATCACCTAATAAGCACAGAGAATAGAGTGATCACATTCTCAGAGCATAACTTTAAAGCAGTCTTCTTTGTGACATTCACGAGATGACACTACTTATTATATGAAAAGGTGCATATTACTTTACTGAACAAAATACAAAATACAATTATCATCTGTTTTTCAAGCACAAATGCCACCTACGTGCCAAATCTATTCAAAACAAGTATATGTTATCACAATACATCATTTACTAATGAGATATTGAAAGGGTATAATTGGGTCCAGATTGAATTGTTTGTGTGACTTTTTACATAGTACATTGCATGTTGATGCCTTCAAATGATATTTTTTGTACATTGTTTTCAATCTTTTATTTTGCAGGTTTTCTGGGCAAGAAAAATAATTCAGTACATATCAATTCACAAACTTCATTTAACACAGTGTGTTGATATTCATGAAGAAAGAATCCTGGAAATCTTTGAGCAACAAATGTGATGCAATATTTCTAAACAATGCCAGGGTGAGAAAAAGGAAATATGCTGGAAGCTTCTGTTGAGTTTCTAAATTGAGGAGTTGCTATTTTTCATTCTCCTTCCCCACCACTTGCCACATTTGGGTGGAAGGTAAGTGTTAAGAATAGCAGCTGTTATCTCATCTTCCCCAGCCTGGGAACTGCCCTGGACACCATGGTACAAAATTCCAGTCACATAGTGGAGGTCACTAGGCCCTGGCTCTTCTTCTGGACCAAAATAATTATGATTCAAAAAGGTAAACAGCGAAAAAAAACCCAAGCAAGATTTTCAAGAAAATTTTGGTTGTTTTTTCAGATAATGGTATAAGCTTGCCTGATCCTTAGTATGGTGGTTAAAACAAATCTCAAATGTATGTACTGGCAAATGATCACACAATGAACATGAACAATGATCAACTGTCATAACAATTCCTTACTGATAAGTGATGAGAGTTAAAGAACAGAATTTCTATCTATGATTAGCACTGGAAGTAACTAATGGAAAAGACTAGATACAGAATTGTCAGTCATTTGGTGAATGAGAAACATGACTAAAGTCTAAGACAAGTGAAATCTAATTTTTCAGTAAAGGAGAAGAGAAACTTTAAAACTGAATAAGAATAAACAAAGTTCAAGTTAAAGTGCAAAACCAGATCATTATGCTTATCCAAAATAAAGAGAAAAGCAGCTCCCAAGTTTTTCCAAGCCAATAGCAGCCCTGCCTTATTTTTAAATAAATATGAAGAAATCACAATCAAAGCTATGAAACATATTATTTTTTCTCTTTTATTAAACACTGCTGACTAAAAGCTGCTTGCATGTGGAGACAGTGCTTCAATCATCTTTTAGCCTACTGGTTACAAAGGAGAACAAAAAGTGCTGACAAACATACTTTTATCTGTGGGGATCTATGGTATAGCTCACTAATTAATTTAGAGATTCAATAGATACCGAAAACCTCAGATTATATAATATATGTTATAAATCAGGAGAACATGATTTTTGTAATTCAATTTACACTCATGGTACATTTCTTCATAATATCATAGTATCTGTTATTTCTGGTAAAGACAGAACTGAATGTTGTTTTCTGTTGCGTAAATTTGAAAGAAACTGTTAATTGTCCAGTTGGGTTAACAGATCAAGCTTCTACAATTCCTCCCATTGAAAAAACTCAGTTAGGAACATCTTTGATGTCAACAACTCACCAATAAAAGGCAACATGCTGTATAGAAAGACTTTCAAGATTTTTTGGTTTATTGTCAAGTGTTTATATCAGAGTCAACCAATTCACCAAGCTAAATGTGAGTCAGCAGCATGCCTATGCTGTAGAGGCTAACCTATCCTTAGCTGCATTAGGCAAAGTGCTGCCAGCAGGTTCCTCTCCACTCTACTGCATCCAGTTTTTGGGCTGCCCAGGGCAAGAGAGACACAGAACTACTATATAGACACGAGCAATGGGCCACAGAGGTGGAGAGACTAGAGAATACCTTCTTTGAGGAAAGGCTGAGAGACCTGCTGAAGAGAAGGCTCAGAGGGAATCTCATCAATGTATATCTACAGGGATAGTGTAAAGAGAACTGAGCCAGGCTCTTTTTTTTGTCTCCATGGCCCAATCATAGGACAAGAAGCAATAGGTACAAACTGAAACACAGATGTTTTGTCTCAGCATTAGGAAACACTTCCCTCAAACACAGCCCTGAAGATCCTGACATTTTCCTACGGCTTTAATTTCAGGCTTAGAATTCAATTATAGACAAACTATTTCCCCTCCAGGATGAAGTTCCACTGACATTAAACTGTAAATTTACAGGGAAAGATAACCTGTTTGATTTCAATTAGAAATGCAATTGTAAATGACAATAGAGCATGGTCTTTCATTTTATTGTCATGCCCTACCTAATACCTCATTTTGTCAATAGAATGAAAAAAGACGTGTAACATACTGTTACATTTTAAGACTGTAAGATTTAAGAATATAGACAAATAGATACAGACACAAATGATACATCACACTGGGAATAATATCTTTACACTGTGAGAACAATTTTTTTTTTCAGTGAATTTTAAATACCAGGACTATGATATTCTGATATCAAGATGAATGTATCAGATATCTTAATTTGCACACAATTTGCATTTATTGAAAACAAAATCTTAATGGTATATGCCTCAAAAGCAGAATGAGTAAAAACCTAGCAGCTAAATTTCTCCACCTCATCCTCACATTTAACACAAATTCAACATGAAATTCTAGTTTAGGGAAAAGAGATTCAGAAAAGATTTCCCAGACAAGGGAGCATAGCATTTTTTAAGTTTTCAGCGCAATAAAGGGGTAATGACATGCTTCAACAATGCAAGATCCTAAAGCAAGTTAGTTATAGCTTTCAAAAATGTGGTTAAAGAAGAAATGGCTTGTACAATGATATCATTGATAGAGAACACTGTCAAGATGAAAGAGGAAAAAAAGTAGTTCACAGTACAAATAACTCTTACTAGTAATTACTGTAGTAAATAAGATTAGTCTCCTTTTCAATGTCTATTTTCAAGCACTTATAACTTTCTAAATGAATTACTCCCAACTAAATACCTTCAGTTTCCTCAATACACTAAATCTGGATATAATTTGTAAATATAAGACAAATTAGCCCTTATATCTCAAATTGTCATTTAAGTCTTGTACATTTTTCTTATAATGTATTTTCCACTAAACTCTACTATGTAAATCATAGTGTACATAATAACCTATTTTCTTACCATCAGTCCTTGGAGAACTGTGGCCACTGTTGGGAATATCAAAAACCACATAGACAGTATTCACAGGTATTGTATTTCCAGAATGCTTGCATGCTCTCAGGATAGATTAGTCCATTTCTTGTACACCCATCACTCTACCTGTTAAATGAAAATTATATTTACTGAATGGGTTAAAAGGACTAGGAAAAGTGAAGAGTTTCACAGCCCCAGTGCATGATAGGTTACGCCAAATCAACATACGATGTCCACCATAATATTCAAAGCAAATTGGAAAAAATGTAGCAGTAGGGGGGAAACAAACAAACAAAAAGCAAAAAACCACAAAAAAAAAATCATTATTTCCAGTGTTCGAGCAATCCATAGCTGATACCAAATAATTTAAGATTTCTGAATGTGGTATGATACAAATGTACTTTGACAGAAGTTGACTCAAATTAGATGGATTAAAAAGTGAGAGAACAATTTATGACCTAGTAATGAACAAAGGCAGTAAGCACCATACGTATGCTCATAAGTGCTCTAAAATATGGTATAAGTTGGTAAAGGACCAGCTTACTCCTGGATTTCCTGAATTTTCTCATGCAGTCTTCAGCTCTTACTTTTATCTCCACATTCCCATTAATTCCCATGGAAGTTGTATGTTATTTTAAAAAGCATATGAAACCTGAAATATCTAATGATCTTTCAGGATCAGTGTAAGTAAGATTAAAAATAATAAAACAATAATCATAGAATCACAGAATCATAAAAAGGCTTAGCTTGGTATGGACTTTAAAGGTCATCTAATTTGGAATTTACCTGACTAATGCTATTCTAGAACAGACCATTTCATCAACACTTCTACAAAGAATGCATATTCCATAGTAATTAGTTCCACAATATTAATTTCATTAAAAAGTGAAAGAGTAAAAGAATAAATGTGCATGAAAGTACTGAAAAAGTTACAAGGGGAATATGTAAACATGTGTCATGGAGGCAGTAATAACAAATAGGTTTACTACAGATCTTTGTTCCACTATAAATTCTTCAAGAAAGCTGAGTTTGAAAACATTTCTAATGACTTATTGAATGTATGTTAGAAATGTTGGTAAGAATTTAAGAAATTCTGTTATGATTGATAAAATTGATTATAAGAATAATGATTATTTAAAGTCTGTATTTAAGATTGTTATGTGTTAGTGATACTTCAGACCCAGTTTTCCTCTAATCTCTCCAACACTCTTTCCCAGTGTGTATGGTAGTGTTTAAAATTGAAACCTACCTCACTGAATCAAATCTGATCTTCAGATCTATGGAGGAATACCTTGTAAAGGGGATTTCTGGTGATGAAGAAGGTAAATATCCTGCAAGAAATGAAGCATTACTTTAAGGAGCTGTACAGCAATGTTGTAGGATTGTTCAGGAAAAAAACCATAATAGTGATGTAAAAGTCTGAATTTATAGAATGTCTATCACAACAGTTTTATTATTTCCCCTGCATTTTTCCCTTTTTATGTGTTTCTTAACAATATTATCTACTCTACACACCTTTGCATATGTAACTGTAAACCATCTCCACTATTATGCAAAAAACCACAACAAAACTATTATTTAAGACAGGAGAAGTGGTATTGATGTCAAAGTTTTAGGTACTACAGACTTTTGGTAATAAGTAGGAGTAATATCAAGAAAACTAGGATACTAGAGTGAAGTTTNCAAGTAGCAATAACTAACTGGTGATTATTTTTACACAAGTACTTCTCCTTAACATTCATCAAGTACTTCTCCTTAACAGTAATTTAAGAATTCAAATTGTTATTCAAATGACACAAGTTAAGACCTAAATGTTGTTATTTTCAGGCTTGTTTTGTACTGATTTGTTCTTTAATAGTCCAAAACACTACGGAAATGGATATTTTCATAAAAGAGTTTTTCAAATGTATTTGACTTAAAATATAGAGAACATTTCTAATTTATTTCTTCTAAAATAACATTACCTCTGGTTATCACAAAGTATGAACTTATTAAATCTATAAATTAATACACTAGAGGTAGACTCAGACTGATCTGTGACTATTTTAGTCTTCATTTTTTTCTAGCTTATAGGTAGAATGTCATGTTTCTTGTTAAATTAATGCTTTACAGATAAGAATTTGAGCTTGCTGAAATATGCTGATATAAACTTCTCATTTGCTAAAGTATACAGGTCCAACAACATCAAAACATCACCAAGTCTGACTGTTACACAAACAAAACCACTGGGACAGATTTTAAGTGGCATTCAGTTGCAGAAATTAGTGGATTGGCACATTTTGAGATTTTCAGAGTTTGTCTAAGTGCATTAATCACCTAACTCCATATGTCCTCATCTTTAAAAGTTTTTCAAGCAAGAATGCCATTTGTTTGTTTGCTAACATAAAAGAAAATAACACATTCTAAATGTGTGAAGTCTACGTGTAATTTACAAGACTAACAAATCTTTCGTACAGGTAGTCAGCATCATTCATTTTAACTTGATCACACCAAGTTATTTGTGGCTATTCCATTTTTAAAAAGTCTAAGTTTTCTTCCAAAGAAGAAAAACAACATCTTGACACAACTGTATTAAGTGGGAGGCTGAGTATGGCAGGATTATGAGTCAGTTATTAAACCTGCTGGTCAGTAAAAAAAAAAAAAAAAAAAAACCTGTAACAGCTTCTGAGGTTATTCTGTGCAGAAAAAAAATAA